>JBBPLX010000004.1:0-143601 GCA_038090015.1 Leccinellum albellum
TCATCAGGGGGAACATCAATGGCGCTGTATCGTCTAATGTGGTGCGTATTCATCGTAGATCATAAAGACCGCTTCCAAGTGCCGCATTGGTGGTCAGTATCGAGCACAAGATGCCCCGTGGTTTAGGTTTGGTCATGGAATCATCCTAGCGTACATTGCCATTGGATGGATATGCTCGGCCGTCTTCCTGGTCCAATTGAAACTCGAGAATAACCGGCGGAATCGCGGGGAACGCGACGAGGTTATAGGAAGTGATTGTTTGGAGGAGGATACCATGAAGGCAGTCAAGAATGGGAAATATGAATCTATCGGGGCTGCACGGGCGGACAAGGGGGATGCGTGGAGTGGATTCCGATATATGTTGTAGGGCGGTAGGTCGAAATCCAAAATGTTCCTCGCCAAGATGCCCAGCAATATCGGGAGGAGAATTCGGAGCCCTATTTGTATACACTTATGTAATCGAGCATTTGCGCCTACTCCCCACTTATTGTGGGAGTCGGGACTTAGATGGGTGTCTATGCACGATGATTCGGACCCGCGGAGAAGGACCATAGACCAGTATTTCTTAGTCTCCCCGACTCTCCCGTCAGTATTATTTAAGCCTAACGGAACTGGGAGCAGAGAGTATCATTAGATCTGAGAATATACGTAGCACATCGTGTCCCTCTTTCAACAAATATCACCATCTAGAGTCCCGTAGGGACTTCGAAACAGCGACAGGGGCGGGCGTTGGTTCTGTTGGACCGCGGACAGCCTCTTCAAGTGGAGGTGGAGCACTTCGCTCGCTTCCTCGGTTCTGGTCAAGCCATTTGTCCATCTCATCGGCTTTGCCTACAAAAGGACGCTTGCCCAAAAGGTCAATCATATCCTCACTGTAGAAAGTAAACTTGACGTTCAACGCGTTAGATTCTTCCAAATTACGTCACGTACCGAGTGATAACCTCTTTCTCCAGTAGCAGCTTAGCAACCTTCTCTACATCCTCGCGATGACGGGTGAGGAGCTCGGTCGTTCTTTGATGCGCGGAGCTAGAAATGTATCATGAGATGGCCGGCAAATCAAGAATAAAGAGTTAGGTACGTGATCATCTTGCGGACTTCAGCGTCAAGCATCTCTCCAGTCTTCTCGCTGAAAGGCTTTGTCCAGCTCTCTTTTTGACCCTCACGACCTCCGTAGCTAACCGGACCGATGATCGTATTCATACCATAGTTGGCGCATGCTTCGAAGGCCATACGGGTGATTTTCTGGAGGTCGTCTTGGGCACCAGTTGTGATATTCTCCAGACCAAAAAAGATTTCCTCAGATACACGCCCACCGAGCGTCATACAGATTCGATCGATCATCTGAGGCGTGGAAAGCAGGTAACGATCCGGGGGTAGATACTATCGGAAATCATGTTATCAGACAGTTCATATAAAGGTGTCGAAATACCCACTTGTGCGTATCCCAGAGCTCCAACACCACGAGGGATGATGCTGACTTTGAGCAAAGGGTCTGCATGTTCAAGGAACCAACCACAGACGGCATGTCCAGCCTCATGATATGCGACAGTTTTCTTTTCTTCTGGACTGAGCACCCTACTCTTCCTCTCTAATCCAGCAATTACCCGTTCGATGGCACTCTCAAAGTCATCTTCCCTGACAAATTCATGGCCTTTGCGTGCCGCATGAAGAGCAGCCTCATTACAGACATTGGCAATATCAGCCCCAGAGAAACCCGGAGTGAGAACGGCAAGTTTCTGGGCCAAAGCGGACGTATCCGAGATTTCTTGAGCGAGAAGGAGAGGCTTGAGGTGCACCATGAAAATACCCCTTCGGCCGGATACGTCAGGTCGATCGATGGCAATATGCCTGTCAAACCGACCAGGGCGCATCAATGCGGGGTCGAGGACATCAGGACGGTTGGTGCCTGCAAGAACTACAACATGTTCTTGCGTGCCGAAACCATCCATTTCTACCAATAGTTGATTGAGAGTCGACTCTCGTTCGTCGTTTCCACCGAAGCTACCACCCTTGCCTCGAGATTTGCCAATGGCATCGATTTCATCAATGAAAATGATGCACGGCGCGTTCTTTTTAGCGGAGGCAAATAGGTCGCGAACACGCGACGATCCGACACCCACAAACATCTCAACGAATTCGGAGCCGGAGACGGAAAGGAAGGGTACATTTGCCTCGCCAGCGGTAGCCTTTGCAAGGAGGGTCTTTCCGGTTCCGGGAGGGCCTGAAAGGATGGCCCCACGAGGGATCTTTGCACCAAGTTTCTCGTACTTGGCAGGGTCCTTCAGAAACTTGACGAACTCCATGATCTCCTCCTTAGCCTCATCCATACCAGCGACATCCTTGAACTTGACCTTGACGTCGGTATCCTTGTTAAACAACTTGGCCTTGCTCTTTCCAATATTGAAGATACCGCCCGGTCCACCACCAGCAGAACCGCCGGCTCGCCGGCTCATGTAGAAAAGGAGACCGGCGAACAGAATGGTGGGTGCAAAGTTGAGAAGGGTATTTATAGTGGAAATTTCATCATGGTAGGCGACAGGTATGCGCTCATGGCTTGGAATGCCGAGTTCATTCTGGGCTTCTTCAAGCTTGCGCTCGAATGCCTCAACACTGCCTATGGAAAAATAGTAGTCGCCGCCACTGACGGCGGCAGGGTACATGGACCCCGTTGCATTGGAGTGAAGCTTGATCCGTACTTTCTGACGATTGACGACGATGAGCTTGTCGACGAGAGCTTTATCAAGGAATGCGGTCCGAAACTCCTGCCAAGTGATCTCACGTGAAGAGGAGGAAGAAGAGCCGCTCAAAGCGTAGATGATGGCGATGGTTGTAGCCAACAAAGCGAGCTGATTGGGATTAAAATTGTTGTTGGGTCCGCCGGGAGGGGGCTTGGAGCGGTGGGATTCGTCTTCCTCGGGATAGGACTGCCTGGAGGACGAATTCTGGCGCTGGGACTGTTGGTAGCGCTGGAAGAAGCCCTCGAGACCCCTTGGGATGCCTACGCCAAGACCGCTCTCCTTGTCGGCGCCCGGGTCGTCTGCCTTTGCTTTTCCCTTGTCTGCGGAACTATGCGGGGAAGGGTCGGAATTGGGATCACGAGACGGCGGGGAGGCAAAGAACCTCGACGAGGGTGCTGAACGGAGGGCGAAAGCACGACGGTCGAGGGTACGGGCGAGACGAAGGTGACGGGAAAGCATAACGACGAGGAGGAAACGTCGATCCGGGTGAAAGAAGAAGTACAAGTACAAGCTTAGTCACTGCCGCGGGGATTGCGTAGTCGTATTTTATAATAATACTCGGCCCCCGCATTACTACTCCTCCACCTCGAACCCACAGCAAAACTTGTCCTTGTCCAACAGTACCATCCCCTTCCCGTCAGGTGCCCACCGCACGTCCCTTGTTTCGTACCTCGCTGCGGTCTTAAGTCATCTCGTTCCCTGGTGGAAATCAGACCACTTACTGCTCGCTGGCACACCAATACACTCGGCCATATCCTCTTCGTCCCCCCTCTCTCCCACCCATTCATCGCTCCACGTGTAAACACTTTGAGTACCACAACAAATCACAAGACTGCCTTTGCGCATTGGGTTCCACCGTGCGCGCATTACCGGCCTCACATGCATCAGCACACATCGCAAGCGCGGCACAAACGGCTCCGATGGCGTTGGAAAGTCATAGATATGTACCCCATTAGGGACACTGTCTACCCTCTCATTCAGTGCGCGGCTCCTGTAGAAATAAATAGCATCACCATAGCGGACGAGCAAGAGGTTGCCAGTCTTGTTCCATTCTAGTTGCACCGCTCCAGATTTCGGATTTGGCTTGCTGAGATCAACCTTGATCACGCTTATCGTTTGTGGTCCCTCGAGTCGTTCGTCTAGTCAGTAATCAGCTACTGTCGTCGTAATGAGCCTAAAATATTCCCACAAGAAAGGAACCCTCTGCCTTGGGTCGACTCAAGCCAATTCGTAGGCTCTCGCCAGAGTGTCTGTTGGACCAGTTAGTAATACAGTGCCGATACCGGTACCGAACCCTTGACGCACTACTCCACTGGTAATCCGACTCGACAACTCCAGGGTGCATGCCGCAGACCATGTCAGACTGTCAAGTATGTGGACCTAGATAGCGTAAGCAAGCGCCCACGGACGATCGGCCCTCACACCAACTTTGTCATCCCAACCACCAACTGCGAGGAACATCCCCCCAGGATGCCACGTCACTGAGCGAACTCCGAAACCCGGATCAGGACTGGGACAAAATGTTCCTTGCACATCCCCCGCAAGAGAGAGAATGTATATCTTGTACTGCTGACCTTAAGGACCTGAACATGTACTCGTCGTTCGAACAACCTACCTCTAAGATTCCTTCCCATACCGCAACATGGTTTCCAGTGGGTGATAGCGCAAGAGAGGACAGGTTACTTGTAGGAAGTGGGAAGTGCTGTGGACATCTTCTCGTCACATCAGCTTTGAAAACCGAGGGAACATGCGAACGCACCCGCACGAGCTTGAATGAGTCGGATACATCGTAGACGCCAAGCGTATCTTTGGATCTATGTCGCTCGGCCAATATAAAGTAACGAGCGTCTGCGCGGAACGCATACCCTGTGTCATGGTTACAGGATGTCGAGTGAGCAGAAAGCGACGAGATACCTTTATCAGGATGTATAGGAAATTGAATGTACGTGGCGGTCCCGGTCACGATTGACCATATGGTAACCCGTAGCTGATCCGGGGATCATCGACATGGGAATGCAAGATGGAGCAGGGATACTTACACCCCATTCCGAAAAGCATAGGATATTTCGGCCATCGGGGGCCCACTCCGCTTTGACGAGACCCTCAGCGCCAGTCTCGATACGGGCAGTCCAAGCCTCGTCTCGAAGCTTGAAGACCTGCACGATGCCGTTTTTGGCCGAGGCTGCAAGCAAATACTCTGAGTCGCAAGACCACCCAGCGTGCGATATTGAGCGGTCCGATTCAGTGGTGGTTCGTGTGGAGGGAGTGATCGACCAGGTGCGGGTGATCTGAAGGGTGTCGGTGCGACGCACGACGAGGACGTCTTCGACGGCATTGAGGATAAAATGGGCACCCGGACTGAAGCTAACAAGGTTCGATGATTGCTTGTAGATCTCTGTAAAGTCCATGGGGTAAATCGAGTTGATGAGTCACCACACCGAGTGCCAAACTTAGTCGAACTTGATTACACTTCGGACCGATCATTACAACTACAACTGTCACCGACGTCCGGATTATGATGTCGTCAGCAGCTTATTTTTCCGATCCTTCACCTTGAATTTAAGCAGCGATAATCCACCATGGTTTTGCAAGAAAGTCCCCAACCATGCCAGCCTCACAAGCGGATTCAGAATCCATTTATTCAAACACTACCGCCGTCCATGCAATTGACCCTGAGCTTGTAGTCGACGACAAAACAGCAGTCGATCCTTTCCTCGTTGTTTTCTCACCAGGAAATCCAGAAAATCCCAAGGTGAGTTGACTGTGTTCTTGGGCCCACGCAGTCTTGACCACTCTCTCCCAGAATTGGTCATACTTCAAGAAATGGTATCTCACTCTGACAAGCGGCCTTCTTGTCCTCAGCGCGTCAGTTCCTGTCCAATCGAGCATATCCCATCCGCTGAATACTATGCATAGTACATTTTCAAGTAGTGCACCTCAACCGATCTTACCACTATTGCTCCAAGAGTTCGGCTTCTCAGCTGAAGTTGGCGCTCTTACTATCTCCCTTTTCGTTTGTGGATATTGTATCGGCCCTCTTCTATGGGGACCTCTCTCAGAGCAGTACGGGAGACGACCCATCTTTATCCTGTCGTTTCTTGGGTTTCTGGTTTGTCTATCACCTATGATAATCTTTCAACGCTTTGACCATGGTTCCGAATCCGCAGGCTTTCCAAATAGGTTGCGCCCTGGCAAAGAACACTGCTTCCATGCTTATTTTCCGCTTTCTCGGCGGGACTTTCGCAGCTGCCCCGCTATCTAACTCGGGGTACGCCGCGTTCACCTTTTAGCCAGTGCCTTTCTCCTCACAACATATGCAGAGCATTGATATCAGATATCTGGGGCCCTAAGGAGCGGGGAACGGCATTGGCCGTCTTCACTGTTGCTCCATTCGTTGGCCCAGGTATTGGTCCGGTGGTCGGTGGTTACATCTATGAAGCAGGCATTTCGTGGCGCTGGGTATTCTGGATTCTGGCTATTTTTGTAAGTCACATTGGAAAGATTTGAAAAAGGGTTCGAATACGTTTACAGGCAGGCGTTTGTTGGCTACAAATCATCTTAACTGTACCGGAGACTTATGAGTACGCATTCCTTGATATGTAGGGTTTCACTGATCCCTCATCGTGTTTTAGGCCTATTTTGCTTGTCAAGATGGCACAGGAAAGACGCAAGAATACAGGAAAGACGCAAGAATACAGGAGACATGCGATACTATGCTGTAATGGAGAGAGCTTCCACCACATTTGCAGACCGAATGGAAGCCATCTTTGCGCGCCCCTTCAAGATTCTCTTTCTGGAACCGACGCTGCTGGTGCTCACAATATACATGAGTGTGCGTAGGATGACATCTACCGGATCCGTATCATCATTGACAGCTCTATACAGTTCGTATACGGCTGTATCTATTTGCTATTTGAAGCGTATCCGGTCGTATATACGAAAGGGCATAATCTTAGCCCCGGTCCAGCTGGTCTTGTATTTCTCCCGTTACCAATTGGAAGCTTCCTGGCAGCTATCGTGGTACGCATGTGTGGCTTGGTTCTTGCGGAAAAGCTGACAAGCTATCCTAGTACGTCTTCTTTGTAGACACGGACTACGCCAGAAAGGCGGAGGAATACGCTCCAGATCCTGTACCACCGGAGTACAGGTTACGGGTAGCTATGATTGCATCACCGCTCCTCACTGTGTCTTTCTTTTGGTTTGCGTGAGTCGGTCATTCGATGAATCCATTGGTGATCTGAGACAAGTTGGACACAGATGGACCTCGTTCCCGAGTATATCCATCTGGGCTCCGATGGCTTCTGCATTGGTCATGGGCTTTAGCATATGCTGGATATTTGTGAGTTTGGCTTATAATGCGTGTTTCCATTACCGCCTTTTGACGTTACTGTGTAGTTGGGGTTGCTGACCTACATCGTTGACGTGTATCTCTTTGTCTCCGCGTCCGCGCTTGCCGCGACTGTGGTTGTCCGCAGCAGTTTCGGCGGTGGTTTCCCTGTACGTGTTATGATACTTTCATATGCCATTATACTCACTGCCTCTCAAGTTGTTTGGATCTCAGTTGTACGCAAAACTCGGACCACAATGGGCGTCCTCCCTCGTTGGCTTTATCGCCTTCGCATTGACGCCCGTACCATTTATTTTGACAAAATATGGGCCCACAATCCGAGCTAAATCTAAGTTTGCACCCCCACAGCCATCACTTAAGATGTCCGCCTAGGGGAAGTGGCAATCAAATAGCATAGCAGCCAGTCTGCAACGAACACTTCAGTGCATTATCTTATGCATTATTTTATTATAGGATATTTGGATGGGACTGCAACAGAAATGCGCAGCTGATGACTGTAGGGTACTAATTTGTAGTGTACTAATGTACTACATGTTTCAAAGGAGGTAATATTATGTAATACCTTACGCTAAGCTGGCAGTGCTGTCAGTACTTTGACAAGTTCCACGAAGTTTGTTCAGGATGCCACCCATGGCCTTCACTGGAATCGTCACCAAAGTCGGTTGTATGAACAAGACGGCGACGGTGACAGTGTATAGGAATGTGATTCACAAAATAACCGGCAAGGTGAGCACACACGACCAACGAATTTGCGTGTTTGATCCAACTCGTTTGTCAAGCGCATCGAGCGAACGACGAAGATTCTTGCCCACGATGAGCATAATGGTATACAGTTGTAGGGGTGTGCGAGTTAACGTTGCTGATACACGGTCAGCGTTGCGACTTCAGGACCGGGTTTTGATTCGCAACTGTCCTCCCATATCTGCTCGTAAACGCTTCAAACTCGAGAAAATCATCCATAGCCCCGAGACCCTGCGCGACCTGGCGCACGCCGAATCCATTACACATTCGTAGTATGGTATGTATGTTGTTGTTGACTTGACGCATCAAATATCAAATCATGTTGCCGTTTAGATTATCCAACCACCGGAGTCCCTGCCTGCCTTGCATGGAAAAATGCTTTATCGGAGCTTTGCACATAGACCCCTTGGGGTGAGCCCATCTAGTCGACGTGACCTTTTAATATATCATCTGTTTGGGATATAATTCTGCACACCTTGTCATTGGCTCATAACGTTTGATTTGCTCCATACTCCAGCCCCGAGTCGCGTCAAATTATCTCTGCCCAAATGATGCAAAAATTTCACGTATGGAGGCCTGCGTAAGCAGTCGATGACTCCAGGTTTGTGGTGTCTCGCTGGTACACTTCCCTAGCGGCAGGAACCGCTTGGCACCCGAGCCAAGAACGGAAAGCTGATGGGCAATTGTCATCTGTAACGCTTGTGATTGTTCATAGTGACCTATTGCACACAAGTTGGTATACTTTTCTTCTGTCTCTTAATATCCAAGCTCGCATATGGTCAGTACCCTTGATTTCTATGGCCCTTCAATAACATGCGCGACGCGCCCAACGTGAGACTGAGCGGCCCCTCTCATTAGTTTATACCAAGACTTCATTTAGCAGCCTAGACGTTCCAAGACCGTGAAGATAGCCTTGTTATACTGGAAGCCCGACCCCCAAACTAACGAATGAGACGCGTGATTGTGTCAATCAAAATTAACCACGATCTGAGGACCGAACAACGATACAATTGTAAACGCTCTCACACTAGATCCAAACTTGTTTATGAAGGCCATGTCGAACAAGATGGCTCAGCTTGATGCTGCACCCGGTGCCGGCAGTTGCGCTTGAAGATCGACAAGCTGCAGAATATTAGTCACTAGACATCGCATGTGTGAGACGTGAGACACACCTCAAGTTTCTTTTTCTCGATTTGCTCCTCCGTGTCTTTGATCTGAGTATCGACACGCTTTCTACATGCTAGTGAGACAGACATGGCGGGGGAGTCCGGTACACGAACATTTCGCTACGAATGAAATCCAGCCGTGTCTCTACATTCGTGCGGGCTTCAGTGTGGTCTTGGGGAACGAGCACGGGCCCGACAAGCTTGAAGATTGTGTTATTTGGGGTGAGGTTTACAAACTCCTGGAAATAAATGATTGAGTGTTTGCCAGAGGCCCCGATTCCCTCACAAACTTTCTTGACCATCTCATTTTCAGATAGCTGGGCATCGAGTCGTGTCCGTTTATCAACAAGGACTGCAAGATCACTTTGTGACTTTTGATATTCGGCCGACTTTGATTGGAAACGTGACCCGAACGACATGAGAGATCAATGAGTAAATAGTATGGTTTTGCCCACGTTACGGTGCAGCTGACTGTACTATGACTCCACGGTCCAAGTCCGTGTTACGGTGGGGGGTCAAACATCCTTATAATAGACTGAAAGATCATTGATATCTTCCTTGTAGCCTATCTCCCCAATGTCTTCCCTCAATGTTGACTGGAGCAAAGTGAATCAACCAGAACTTGTGTTCCAGCGTTTCGCCAGCCGTAGATCTCAGGTTTACGGCACGAAGGGAGTCGTAGCGTGCTCCCAGCCTCTAGCCGCCGAAGCGGGATTAGAGATTCTGCGGAAAGGTGGAAATGCAGGTACTACTTCTTGATCCCGCCGGTCAATGTAGCTTGTCTCAACCAGTCATTTTTACCTCAAACTACAGCCGATGCGGCCGTAGCCACTTCGGCGGCATTGAACGTCACAGAACCTAGTTGTTGTGGCATCGGAGGGTATGTCCAATAGCTTTGGCGAGTGCGAGTCTTCAACCTCCTTTAAGGGACGCATTTTGCCTCTTCTATGATGCAAAGACCAAGACTGTCAAAGCCTTGAATGGTTCGGGGCATTCACCTGCGAAACTCACCCTGGACTACGTGAGACAATGCGGGATCAACGGTGGTCAAATTCCGCTTGCAGATCTGAACGCAGTAACCGTTCCTGGTATGATATGTTCTTCGTGTCTTTTTGCCCACTAACATTAAGATATTGTTTCACAGGTGCTGCGGCGGCCTGGGTTGATACTGTCGAGCAGCTTGGCTCGCAGAAATTGTCAGTCGCAGAGGTTCTGGCGCCAGCAATTAGACTTGCAGAAGAAGGGTAAACTCAAACGCTTGCCTCTCCTCATGTGCACCTTACGTTTCATTTCGTTTCGTCCAGGGTTCCAGTCTCTGAGATTCACAGTTTTGCCGTACGATTAGATGGCTGTCAAGCACTGTATCAAGCTGATATTCTTCGATATAGTGGCAACGCTCTGAACAGCTCATTCGAAATGCATCTCCAAACGGTGATGAGATGCTTCTTAACGGGAAAGCTCCACTTCCGGGGCAAATCATGAAATTCTCTTATCTCGCCCAAACATTCCGAGCGCTCGCTGAACAAGGCAAAGATGGCTTTTATAAAGGCCGTATTGCGAATGCAATCGTCGATCTCATCAAAAGCAAGGGCGGAGTGATGGAGCTTGAGGACCTTGCTTCGCACAAGACCTCTTTCGTTGAACCCATCAAATATACATATGCTGGAGAGGTCACGGTATACGAGGTACGATGTCACTTACAATATTGTCGACTGTTGCGAAGTGTTGCATTGATCTACAGTGCCCTCCCAATGGCCAAGGTGATACTTCTCCATGGTAGATGTGTTTGAGACTCGAATGTTGTTTAGGTATTACTGCGCTACTCGCTCTCGGCATCTTGGAGCAAATACAAGCACAAGGGAAGACAAAGTCATTACTAGAACTAGAGCATAACTCTGCCGAGTATTTACATACCCTTATCGAGGCTATGCGGTCAGTCCAGGTACTTTTCTATTGAACCTCTCTTGCTCATCTCTGGTTCAGACTTGCATTTGCTGGTGAGTTTTCCGCATTTCATCGTTCTAGTACATTCAGACGGTCGACATCTTCTGAAGACACCCAATACTATGTGAACGACCCCGAGTTTAATTTCGTCCCTGTGGACAAGTTATTGAGCAAGGTTTCTATGCTCCATCGTGATAGCTGATATGAATTTAATACCCGGAAACTTCAAGGAATATCTCGCTTCTCGTGCACAGCTCTTCGATCCCGCGAGGGTGAACCCGCATATCATCCACGGGAATCCAGTGAACTCTTCTGACACGGTCTACTTCACCGGTATACATGAAAACCACACCTATGCAGTTCCATATTGACTGGCCTTTAGTTGCTGATCAGTGGGGAAATGCTTGTAGTTATATCCAAAGTAACTACGCTGGTACGTTGGCATGTGTCTGTAGGTGTCTGTTGCGTGCTCATTCGCTTTTGCAACACAGGTTTCGGAACAGGAGGTATGATGAGAAGTGATTGCTCGAGTAAACATCGGCTCATTCTTTGCGAAGCTGTTCCAAAAGGATGCGGATTTACTCTTCAGAACAGAGGTGCTGGGTTCGTCCTTAGGAAAGGACACCCTAACTGCCTCGAGGTGAACATGATGGTGTTTGTTGCGACCACTCTAGGTCTCACTCTGGATCCTCTAGGGCGGAAAACGTCCGTACCACACCATCATTCCCGCAATGGCACTTAGAGGCGAGGAACTTTTCTTGTCATACGGAGTCATGGGTGGTTTCATGCAGGTGAGGGCTTCACAAGCTGACGAATAGCCCAGTGACATTTCGATTCAGCCGCAAGGTCACGTGCAGGTCCTCCTCAACATGCTTCGTGGCTTCACGGCCCAAGCAGCTCTTGATGCACCCCGCTTCTGTATTTCCGCGGGGACCCCAGAAAACGACGACACAGACGACGAATTCACCGTCGTTAATGGCGAAGTATACTTCGAAGATGGCATTGCTTCTGAGACCATCACCAAATTGAGAAGTAAGCAGTATATGTTTAGAGGGACCAGAAGTCACTGAGCAATGCTTTTAGGGATGGGTCATGATGCTAGGATTGTCGCCAACTTCGGAAGAGGGATGATGGGCCGCGGACAGATCATACAGAGGATTGTGGATCAGTCAGGCAAGACCGTTTGGGCGGCAGGCTCTGATCCTCGCGCAGACGGACACGCTGTGGCACAAATCTGAGACTTTATGGAAGTCGATCTAACAATATTATGGGGTATATTCATATATACAATTGAATCTGAAGAACAATGGTCACAACATCATGCGCTGACGTTCGTTCCCAACTAAAAGACAAGATATGCGTAAGCAGCGGCCAATATTGAGGAATACGTCCTAACCTGCTTGTTGTCGTCGGAACTCTCGCAACGCAAAACTCTTGTCAGGACCTTCTATTTGCCCCCACCCTGCGAGAGGCACCACAATCGCGGTGGCATTATCCCATGCACCTATTTCTTGAGCAAATGATAAAATGCGATCAGCTGCCGCTTTCGGGGTAGGGGCGTTTCTAGTAAGGTCGACAATTTCGTCATCAGACATAGCCGAGGAGATGCCATCTGAGACGACAACCATCGATGCCCAGTCTCGACCTAAGTAACAATAGCAGTTAAGGCGTGAAGGTTAAGCGGCAATATTGTCATCTACCTTCCAATAGTTTTGCGCGTACCTCGGGCTCGGGCGTTACACCAAAAGGCTTGAATCTGAGATCTCCCAGACTAGTACCGTTAGCAAATCCTTTCACGTTGTGCCTGTTAACTCACGCTCTCGTATTGGCTAAGGCACCCATCCATCTATAGATGCCGGCAGATAGCCGTCAGAGATCATACAATGAATGGATATAATGGCTACAGACCTGGATTCGCCGAAAGAGTCTGTGATCAAGGCGGAACCCATCATTCGTCGCAGTCGGGTCGCTTCAACACGTGAATCGGGATGGTGGTTTTCGGTCATCAGGTGCACGTGGCCACCCTTTCTAGAGCATAACAGGACACGAGCATCACTAGGGACCCAGTTAACCCAAGTGACAAGCGATGAAGTCCCGTCTCACCCACAGTGCGCTACTGTGAGCGCGAGTTTTTCAGAGGAGAAAAATGGGGAAGCGTCTAAGGAATGGAGAATGGCCACTGAGGCCGTTGCCCCACACATCTTTGCCTCGCTTTCTATCGAGAGTAGCCTGTCTGAACACTGTCAACACATGGTCGCCACGCACAAAATATGGCTTGTCCATACCAACTTCAAAAAATGCCTGCGTAGCGCGAGCCTCCAAATCCAGTGCCAGCGTGTCTTGGTTGTCGTGAATCCACGGTGCCAGCGCACCACCCTTGAACCTCTTGAAATAGCCACCCTGATCCTTGATCCAAAGAAATAGTTCGGGAATGTGCGCTTTGTCAACCGACTCAAATAGGCCGTGCAACTCTTGACGCAGATACTGAGAGACAGTAGAACCGCCATGTCTGTAAATTTTTCATACTGAGAAAGTTGGGAGCTTGGTGGATCAACATACCCGTCATAAAGTCCCACAAAAACAACTTGACTGGCGGTATGGCCCGTGGAATCTTCAGGTTCCCAGTCGATACCGAGAGTCTTCCTGAGACTTAGGCGAAGGCCTTCAGGGTCCAAGGAAAGGGCGGCAATTCCATGGTAATCTTCCTGATGACTATGTAGGGTCTCAACGGTAGGTATGTTGTCCTCGAGAATAAACCTACCCTCTATCGCCTCGCGAGGTCGCAACGCCAATTATCTTCGGGGAATGTAAAGGTATTCGTCCTATACCACCTATGCTCCACAAAGTATAAAGAAAGGAACGCGCGCTCATTTTCTGGGAGCTGACCTGGTGTCGAAAAACGGATATAGTCATGATAGAATCGGAAGCGAGATCGAGTCTGTGGTGAAGAGAGCAGGCTTGAGGACTTGGATAACCGCAAGAGTAGAGAAGTCATTCGCTGTGTGCATAGACAAGGATGCTACAGCAATCAGCATTGCCTCGCTACTACGCGCAGAGCACAAATGGTTGGCAACTCGCAGGGGTGTTGTTGTGGGACAAGGTGGGAATGTCGGGAATCGTTTACCGAGTGGTACACTACTACCACCGTTTCAAACCTCTCGAACATTGTACGAACCCTCCGCGAGGGACTCGCACACTCTTTTGCAGTTTCAAGTTGGTGTGGTACTTATGGGATCAGGCCAGTCCACGCCAAGGATCACCAAGCAAGACCGTGCTATCCTCGAGTGCGCTTCTTTCCAGTGTTCGTGCGCCTGGAAACGCTCAGACTGCCCCGCAGCCTCAAATTACAACGTGACAAGCTGAAACAGTACCAGAGGAAGGTGCGTTGAGCGTTTATCCTAGCGTGTCGATCCCAAGTATCCCCTGCTAGTAGATACAAACCATCCTCGATCGCGAACATCAGATTGCCAAAGCACATCTTGCTGCGGGAGACAAAGACCGCGCTGTGATAGCCCTGAGAAGAAGAAAATACCAGCAAACTCTTCTTCTGAAGACGGATGATCAGCTCGCAGCTTTGGAACAGCTAGTCGGTCTAGCACATCATTCACGACCTGCGTCCTAACTCCGTTGTACAGGTATCTACAATTGAGTTCTCGTTGGTTGAGGTTTCGGTTCTGCATGGATTGAAACAAGGGAATGAAATACTGAAGGAGATTCACCGCGAGATGAGCCTAGAGAGTGTCGAAAGATTAATGGAGGAGACACAAGAGGCCAGGGAATATCAGCGGGTATGCCATCCCAATCCAGTGGGACATTCTTTCATGACCGTTTCTGTAGGAAATTGGCAACATGCTTGCGAACCAGCTGACCCAAGAGGATGAGGATGCAGTTCAGGCTGAACTTCTCAACCTTCAGGCCGCAAGCGTAAGTTTTAGTGTTTACTGCGTGGCCGCGTCATCTGAGGGTTCTAGTTGGAGCCCCGAATCCAGCCAAAGTTACCTTCAGTACCGAAGAATCAACTCGTTCACGACGAAGGTGATCCCCACGCACTTCCCTGCGCCACCACCTGCTGATGTTGTGCGACAGAACCCCTTTCGCTGCCACAGGCCCAGGATACCACGGGGCGGGTTGCAGTACCAGGTTGAATCATATGGAGATCCGACATCCAATGGACTCTCTTCATTGCTCTGCGGATCATTCCGCCACCATAAAGAGAGTAGGGGAGAAAAGGACACTGAATATTACTCTGCATCTGTCTTGCATCACCACCCCTCAAAGTCGCCGAAACCCAGCCGTTTCTTCCTCTTAGATTCATCACCGTGGAGATCCTTGTTAGCACCTTCTAGGTCAAGTGCTCTCTTATTGCCGAGGTATTTCCCGACGCCTGTGCCGGGAGTGCTACCTGAGGTTTCATCGCTTGCGCCCACCTTGACCCCAAACCAGTTAATACTATCACCCGGTGTTTTCTGGGTAGTCTTTGGTCCCTCATTCGCCTCTGCTCGTCGCGCGAGTTTCTTGGCAAGGCGCGTTTTATAGGTCTCGAATGGGTCTTGATGGCTGGATCATGGTTATTAGGCAGAACGAGGGTGTAGAATGGGACGACCATACATAACAACTTCCGTTATTCGCACTGGTTTCGCTGGCCGTTCAGTTCCTTCTTTTCGAGGCAATTTCTCCAGGGTATCTAAGACCTCTTCACCCCCGACTAGTTTGCCAAAAACTGTGTGCTTGCTGTCAAGATGTGAGGTCGGTTGGAACGTGATATACCATTGGGACCTTGTTCTCGGTGTTAACAGTGGAAAATGCTTCTTGAACCCACACCTACCCATTTGTGCCAGCACCCTTGTTTGCCATCGCAATGGTACCCCGGCTGTCGTGCTTAGCGGCACCTTTTAGATCATATTCATCACGGAAAGGGGTGCCCCAGTATGATTGTCCTCCTGCGCCTGTCCCAGTTGGATCTCCCGTTTGTATCTGCAGGACAGTGTTGGTAAATGGAAATCGGTAAAGTAATGAATTGACTTCACCATAAACCCAGGAATCAACCGATGAAAAAGACAATCATCGTACTTTCCCGCTCTAGCAAGCATCAGAAAATTGTAGCACGTTTTGGGGGCCTATTGGAAATCAGCAATGAGAGGGCATACAACCGTGACCACCCGAACCTTTTCACAAAATAATTCCAAGTTGAGGGAACCGCCAAGACTTGTGATAACTCGAACATAGGCGCGACGTTTGCCTACATCCTTTTCCTTACCCTTACCCTTCAGAGGGTTTGATATATCTTCGAACATGAGTTCCTCCTCATCCCATAGGAGCTTTGATGGTTGTGTTTGAGGGTCCACGGAGGTAGACGTCAGAGAAGCGCCAGATGCACCGGTGGAATACGGAGAGATGTTCCCTGAGAGATGATTGAAAACTGTGAAGATCGATGAGTCAAGGACCCTTACAAGGAACGGCTTTTTTGGTTTCCGAAACAGCCTTCAAAGTGACGGTTTTTGCTTTCTCCTCCTTCTTTGCAGCCATGACCGCAGCAGCGGCCCCGGTGAGTGCGGACTCGGGGGCAAGTCCATGGGGATTTTGGAGGGTGATCACGTCGTCGCTGGCATCATTATTTTAGAGGGCACGAACCGCGGATGCCGTCGGGCATACCTCTTGAACTTTATATCTTCCAAAAGATCCTTACCACCCTTGATGCTCTCTGCAAGAAATACATTCCCGGTTGTGGCAATTGCGACAATATGAGAATGCTCGCTGAATGGCTTGAATGAAATAGGGTCGTGGATTTCTCCAGAGGGTTTCCGCGAGTAGTTGAGTTTGATGAGATCATTCGGGAGGAGAGGTTCTTTGGTGATCGGATTCGTGTTGTTGTGTTGCCTTGAAAGCAAGGATGTAAGACGAAACGTAGACTTACGAAAGACCAAGAACTTGCTTTAGCCAAGGGATGATGTTCACTAGGTCAAAGACAAAGCCAGTTCCATCTTTGTTACGTGCACAGACCGGGTGCTCAAATTGCTGGAAAGAAAGCGCACAGCAGTCAAACGGCGTCTGCGCTCTGGGATGTGAGACCTGTTGTTTGCTGTGGAACACATCGTTGAGAGACGAAAGCGCTGATAGATGTCATACGCACGCCTTGTAACCTGACGATGAGGCTGAGTGTTGACCGAATTCACCAGCATGCTCAGCATGCGTGATGTACAACTTGTTTGAATTTCCGTGGCCCATTAATGATGAGGATGAGCGTGAGCAGTCAAGAAGCGTAGTAATAGCTCCGCACCACATCAATGCTCCGCAGGTCAATTCGCAGTATTCATCTCTTCGACTTCCTTGCCCCGTGTGCATTCGGTTATAGGCCCGCCAGTGTCCTTGCTGCTGCACATGACGTTGAGAGGCGCTCCTCTTCCCCATCAATCGACCCCCATTTCGCCAAGTACGCGAAGCAATGGCAGGGTGGCCAGTCAGTCCCAGACCCAGATATCTTATTTTTCAATCAACGTCTTGTACAACTTCGACAGGCTCTCTCAGCGCGTGACACACGACGGGTCTGGGAGCATTGGACCAGTTTACGGGACAAGGGTCTCTTGCCGCTATTTGGACCTCAGTTACGCAGGTATTCACAGTTGCTAGCAAATCTCTGTCCGCAATCAATCCAGGATTGGGATCCCCATGACCACAAAGCTATAGAAGAGATCGCATTCTACGCTGCAATCAAGGGGGCTCCCGACGCTTTGGTTGCATACATGGCTGCCCATCTGCGAAGTGGTGATCACATAGTCACTCTGAGTCTATACGAGAGGTTCTCTCAGGTAGTCGAAGAAAAACCGTTCTCCCATGACACCACTACCTCGGAGGAAGATGTCGATGAGCTAGTGGTCGACTTGCCGACAGACTTGCATCCCCATTCCTTACATCCTCCCTCCATTCTCCTTGCTGTCATTGTTGCTCATGCTATTGGAAATTCTTTTCACGATGCGCTACGTGCATACCTTCGGTCCCCAGCTCCGATTACCCCGCGCCTCGTAGCTGAGTTCCTCTCCACATTTCCCAGCAAGTCATTGACCAGCAAGGTAGAGGAATATGTCTGCAGGTTGCGCATCGCAAGATATGTCTCTGAGCCCCGCTTCATCACGGCCCGCACCTCCTTATTGGCTTCCAATCGCGACGCACAGGCTCTCAAGAAGTTGTATATGTCTATCGTTGACGGTATCTGCGGACCAGAGCCATACATCGCATCAAGTCAGGCTGGTGTCACACCGGAGACGCCGATAGCTCTGAATGAAATCAACTGGGCAACGATGTTGACCGCTTTTCTCCAGTGCAATTCTAGGGACCTGGCCGAGACCCTCTGGGACGATATGTTACGCTTCCAGGTTCGACCAACAGTTATTACCTGGACTGCCCTTCTTGTTGGGTACGAGCGCATGGGAGACGCTGCTGAAGCAGAGAAGGCGTGGCATACGATGGTATCTATGGGCATAGAACCAACCGTGGCGACCTTTCGTGCCATCATATCTGTGCTTTTTGCTGCTCGCAGGCCGGACGATGCGATGCAATACCTAGAGCATTTCCAAACGAGGCTTTCGAGCGGTTTGTCGCCAACTCTAGAGGACGCGTTGACACTTTACAACACCGTTCTCCACGGATTACTGAAAAATCATCGGGAAAAAGATGCACATGAACTATTCAAGAGACTGCGGGAGGAAGGACCCAGGCCCGATGTGGTGTCGTTCAATAGCCTGCTCAACTTCCATGGCCGAAGGGGCGAGTTCCGCACCATATCTCGTATCTTGGATTGGATGAGAGAGGAAGGTCTTGTCGGTGATGTGTACACGTTCTCGACAGTACTTTCTGCATTGCTCAAAGTTGGGCGCACGGATGCTACGGACGCCATCCTCACTCTCATGCGGAAACAAAACATCCAACCCAACGTAGCGTTTTTCACCTCGATCGTCAATCACCAAATGGAGGAGGGCACGCAAGAGGGCCTACGTGCGGCAATGGATCTCCTCCGCAAAATGGAGGATAATCCAGAAGTGCAACCGAACGAAGTAACATACACGGGCATGTTGACAAGTTTGCATCGCCATGACTGGGGCGACCTAGTGTTGGCACAGGAGTGCAAACAGCAGGTATTGGGAGGAATGAAGAAACGGAACATTCAGCTGAACCGGGCTGGGTACCACGTGCTGATCAAAGCATGTCTGGAGAATCTCGGCCCAGAAGGCACCAAGGCTGCACTTGGATACTACAGGAAGATGGTTCAGAGGAAAATCTCGATTGGCCCAGATACATGGTATATCCTACTGCGTGGACTGATCGCAAAGGAGGCATGGAAAGAGGCGGATACAGTGGTGGAGGAGATGACGCGGGGGAGGGCCGTATATGGTGGACTGGCGAGTTTGGTTTGGAGGGTGAGAAGACGAAAGGGATGGAATATGAGAGTGGAACCTCGATCATATTTCTGATACTAGTGTTTAGCGCGAAAACAAATGTAATGCGCAAGGTCTGTCGCCGAGAAAGAAGGACAGGCCGAGACCAAGACGGAGATAGCGAGCATACACTGGACGATGAGGGTGAGTACAGACGGTGAGGGAAAAGGAGATACGCACGCCAGTGGCTGGTCTTACGACCGAGATATTTGCCGAGCCAAGGAAGGAGGAGGACGAGGGCGAGCTGGTGGAGCTCGTCGATACTCTCCTGCCACTCTCTTTGTGCGAGCGTGTACTCGTCGTCGTAGTCGTCGTCGTCGTAGGACGCAGTGTCGATGGAGATGACGGAGCGGGGCATTGAATGTGAGAAATGAGTGATGTGAGTGGCGCTGCCACTACTCGACGTTTTTGGGGGAGAGCTCCACTCGTCACTGCACTTCAGTTCCTACGCCCACCATAAATGAAACCATGCCAGATTCCGCGTCCCCGCCTTCACCGTCCAGGCTCGTCGGGCAGCCTCTCCTCTATGCAATCTCCATCTTCGCCAGCATAGGCGTATTTCTCGTGCGTTTCCTTTTCTCTCCTCATCCTCGCTTCCCAATTCACGTCCCAAATATCCAGTTTGGTTATGATCAGGGGTGAACCTTCTCCCCCCCATCCCGCTGCATTGAGCTCATCCACCAAAACTAGTGTCATGTCTGGCATCATTACTGGCCCCTACTTTAAACAGTTCTTCAACTCGCCGGGTCCTCTAGAAGTCGGAACGATGGTCGCAGTCTTGGAGCTCGGCGCTTTAGGCATAGCTCTTCTTTCCTCCATCTTCATCTCCTAACCAATTGGCAGCCACATCTATCGCCGCTGGCCGCATCGGCGACATGATGGGTCGAAAGGGAACTCTCTTCGCCGGTGCCTTGGTCTTCTCCCTCGGAGGTGTCGTCCAGACTTTCACCACCGGTTTCTACGTCATGATCGTCGGCCGTGTCATCAGCGGTTTTGGCGTCGGCCTATTATCGTGTGTAACCTCGCCGGAGGCCCTTTGCTAGCTACTCACCCTCCTGCAATTCCTAGTACTATCGTTCCGATATATCAGAGCGAAATATCTCCTCCAAATCACGTAAGAGCGTGTCTTGCACCTATGAACCGGATCTGATTCCTTTTTAGAGAGGCGCTCTCGCTTGCATGGAATTCACAGGCAACATTGCCGGCTATGCTACTTCAGTCGTAAGCTTGCCTTCCGATAATATCTTTCTCTGCTGATTTCGTTGTGCACAGTGGACTGACTATTTTTGCTCGTTCATTGACTCTCATCTTTCTTGGCGGATACCCCTTTTCATCCAATGTGTCATTGGAGGCATTCTTGCGGTCGGCAGCCTTCTGATGCCTGAGAGCCCACGGTACGGAAACAACCAAGCACGCTCTACATAGTTCATCGATGCTTTTTAGGTGGTTGATTGATACTGATCAAGATGAAGCTGGATTGCGCGTTATTATAGATCTACATGGGGGCAATCCCGACAACATGGTTGCACAGGCAGAATTCCAGGAGATCAAGGAGAAAGTCATTTCCGAGGTAATTATGCGCTATAACTTGTTCATGCTCAGTCTAATCCTCCTTCAGCGCGAACTTGGCGAGGGTCGCTCTTATGCGACTATGTGGAGAAAGTACAAACGCCGTGTCTTGCTTGCAATGTCTTCTCAGGCTTTTGCTCAGTTGGTATGTTGTAATTTCCGACCCAGCACCGTTGGTTGACGTCCTTGTGATCTGCAAGAATGGAATCAACGGTTCGTCGTCGCGTTTCTGCATCGTGCCTCTCTAAGCAAACATTATTCGGCAGTAATCTCCTATTATGCACGTGAGTCTCTGTATGGTTTTTACAAACTTCTTACTGATGTCGCGAGTTAGCCTCAGTATTCGAAGGTATGGTTAGGCTGCGTACATGACAAGCCACGTCTAATTGCTTCGCAGAGGCTGGGTGGCTCGGGCGCGATGCTGTGCTCATGACGGGAATTAATGCCATCATTTACATTCTTAGCACTATTCCGACGTGTGTCGTTTGCGCATGGTATCTTTTTGAGCTGTTCCTAACACTCTCCCTTTTAGCTGGTACTTGGTAGACCGCTGGGGCCGTCGAATTATTCTCCTTTCAGGCGCTGTCGTGGTGCGCGCTTTCATCATGTCCTGGCTCTCCATCTTTCTGAGCAACGAATATAGATGGGCATCGCTCTTGGCTTTACGGGATGGTGGATGTATATTGACGTTCCTGCAACTCCCCAAGCAGTTGTTGTATGCGTTATCATCTTCAATGCTGCGTTCGGTTACAGGTACAGATTTTGTCGTGTCACATCTACTTTTTGCTTACCTTTTTGAAGCTGGGGACCGATTCCATGGTTGTATCCACCCGAGGTAAGATTGTTGGTTGACTCGATGATTGGAATGTTGAATAAAATTCCGCAGATCATGCCTTTGGCTTTCCGATCCAAGGGTGTCTCAATCTCGACAGCGACTAATTGGTCAGTTAGTGCCTAAGTCTGTCCCCACGTTGACCAACTTTCCATTACATTGTAGGGCCTTCAACTTCATTGTTGGAGAGACCACTCCTTACTTGCAGGAAGTTATCACGTGGAGGTTATATCCTATGCACGGTTTTTACTGTGCATGTAGCTTTGTTCTTGTGTACTTTTGTAGGTCCAGTTTTGCCTCCAGCATATCTCTGCGCTAACATAGCTCTAGTGTATCCCGAAACGATGGGTGTGCCATTGGAAGAAATGGATGCCGTGTTTGGCGAAGGTGAATCCATTCAGCAAAATCCGACAGATGCAAGGCTTGACTTTCTTTTTTCTTTCTTCAGAGGAACGACTCGATTACGAGTCTGAGCGCGCTTCCCTTGTGTCGGCAGCCAATTCCGAACATTTATCGGTCGACTCCGGCCGACGACGCAAGATCAACAATCCTGCAGAGAGAGGATGGGTCAGTCGTGTACTTTACCGCAATGACAGGAATGCATACCGCCCTATTGGAGACGTCGAGGAATAGGAACTCCTGAGGTTGGACGGTGGCCAGGCAATAGAGGAGGAGGGATTGCGTTCAGAGCAGCGGCCATGTTGCACAAGGAGCACGGACCCGACCAACGGAGATAAAGCATAAGTTACTTGGGGATCCTGTCTTATTGTGCGCGGCCAGGATTGGCTAATCGAGAGTCGGTGCCATCAATTCTTCCTGTTGTCCCTTGTAGTCCTTGATAGCCACCTTCCATCCTCGTGTACGACCATGATCCACTTCCCTGCTTCCTCTCCATGTTATTTACTTTATGTACATAATATCAAGTAGTAGATCACGTGGACTTTGATGTCCCTGCTTTCGTTTCACCCAGTTCCAGTTCAACGCTTGTGCACCAGAACGATCGTTGCAGGCTATCTGAGCCAACAGAGACACGACGATGTACTACGCGTTCCTTCCCTTGACCCCCCAGACCAGGGATCTTTCCAGGCTGCCGGAATTCAACCCACTATAGCCTCATTGTTGCGCGTTGCCTTCCCAAATGTTCAAAAACCAACCGCGATGCAGAGGAAGCTTATACGTGGCATAACTAGCAATCGAAATGTTTTGCTGCAAGATGACACGGGAACTGGAAAGTGAGTTGGTTGGTCAATAGATGCATCCGAGCAGACTAAATTGTTTATGATTTTTCTAGGTCCTTTGCGGCAATGCTGGCATTGCTAAGCAAACCACCGGTGCGAAAAGCGAATTCAGGAGGGCTCACTGGCTTGTTAATCGTGCCGCACCGAGACCTTGCGTATCAATATCTGCACTGGATACATCATATGACCCTACCAGAGGGTGACGCGCCGCTCTCGTTGACGAGATACGCGCAAGTGCTCGTTCGACACGCCAATAGGTCAACATTACAAGATCTGCCCGTTCGCATGCGAGAGGCGATCAGATCTGCATCGTCTGAAGAGGACCTGTTGATCCATAACCTGCCACATATTCTCATTGCCACACCCAACGTAATACTGGAGCTTATGGAGCGTCAACCCGAGGTGTTTCGGCTTGCTGGGCCCGTGACAGTCGTGGTAGATGAGGTGGACGCGCTCCTGCCTGTTCCTGACAGCAAACCAACAAAAGAGCGCAGAAAAGAGCCTCGGAAAAGGTCTGAGAAGCATATTCCAGATCTGGTTCGTGTCCTGGATAGACTTTGCGCGCCGTCCAGAGAAGAGCAGAAGACATATGGGCGCGCTAGGGACGAGCCACTCGAAGGTGTTCCAGCTTACCGCCCGCAGTTGATAATGATCAGTGCCACCCTGCGCAGCAGGTTTCAAAGCGCGCTGTTTGGAGCCTTCGGGTGGGTACAGCGGGGGGAGGTGTTGAAGTTGATCAGAAAAGGCTCCGCCGCCGTACCTGCACATAGGCTGGGACGGAGTGCCATGCATCATGTCCTTGTAGTTTCGAAGACAGGGAACATCAAAAACATAGCCGGCGCTCTCCCATTGCAGCCCGATGACAGCGATGAAAAGAGCGCGTTAAAAGAAGACATTACCGTACGTGATAATGACGAAGATGGCATTTTTTACGACGACGACAAGGACCCTGAACTCAGGGATGACATGGACAGGGGTGAGTCAAAACACGCGTTCGAGGGCTGTTGTGGACTAAATATTTGGTAGAGCTGTTACATTCACCGCTGGCCTTCGATCCGGCCATGTTGGAAGCGGTTGCTGCTACATTTGCTCTTGACGTCCCTCGTATTGCGCTCTTAGTACTACCTGCGACTGCGGCGGTACGAAAGGTTATCTTTGAGCTGCGACAGCTAGGTGTGAACGCGCATCCGTTTGACCTGGTTGGGAATGAGGCGAGTCGCAGGCATGTTCTGTGCCGGACGGCGGACGGGGTTTCAGATGAGAATCCAATGTTGATCGTAGGCACTTTGGCCACCGTTCGGGGAGTGGACCTTCCGGATCTGTCGCACGTCTTCATCCTCGGAGTACCCGAAGGACGGGCAGGCGATGCATATCTGCACGTTGCAGGCCGGGTGGGGCGATTCGGGAGACGCGGGAAAGTGATCGCAGTACTAGAGGAGCAGAAGGAAGCGAGAATAGGGAACAAGGTTGTTGTGAGGGATGCACCGAGGCAGATGAGCGTACTGCTATCACGACTGGGGATCGCGGCAAGCAAACTTGTGCACTTTGAATAGGTCTATAGTAGGTGGGCAGTAGATCGGAGGATATTAGTAGACATGACGACAGGTGCGCGGCGGCTAAGCGAGATCACACGCGGACTGTTGCCCGTTGAAACGGTGTGCCTGCGGAGGCCATGGATGGCGCGTGTTCTAACATACGTTACAGTTCTATGGCCGCTCTCGTTACGCCTCGGGGGTATACATACGAGGGGTCGAATCTTGATCAAAACTGAGAGTTTGCAAGCGGACGCGTTCAATCATCATTGACCCCACGCCTTGAGCTAGCGGCTGACTAGTCCGCGTCCGTCCTCGGCTTCCCATCCCCCTCATTCCTTTCCGCAACTCCGTTCTCCTTTCCCTTCCCTCTTCCCTTCCCCCTTCCCCTTCTCCTCCCGCCCGTCAAGCATGTCGACGAGGTCTCCTCTACTCCTCGCGTGTGCCTTCCTTTTCCTTCTCCTCCGAGTCTCTGCCCAGTCTTCGTCTACGCCAGTAAACTCCACCAACGTCTCTAATTCGTCCCAGGCTACCCCGACCTCTTCTGCAAACCTCACCACTTTTCTTACAACTAGTTCGTATACAACAACGTCATTCAGTTTGTCAGGTAGCCAAGAGATCCCGCTTACTACTGCGGTGGTTCCCACTGTCTTTAATGTCACCAGCACGATCCCAGCACCCACTGCTTCATCCTCAGCTTCCCCATCGCCAACTCCCATTGTTCTGGCCACGGAAATATCACCCGCTTTTGGCGTTCTGGGTGCTATCCTTATTCTGACAGGCCTCCCGAGTGCATTCTGGGGTCATAAGAACAGATGGTGCGCTCTTTGCTCCTGACCGCCCACGCGATCCCTAAATCTCGATCTTCCAGGACTTCGTTCTTTCTCATCGGATTTTATACCCTCTCCCTCGTTTGCTTCGTTCTCATCGTCAAATTTGGCATTCTTCCGGCAGTAAACCCCCCCAGTAAAACCCTGCAGGGCATGTTCGTCCTTGCGTGTGCCGTGGCCGGCATAATGGGTGGTGCCTTCACCATCTTCTTCTGGAAAGCCACTAAATACTTCATCGGGGCCTGGGGGGGTTTCGCCTTTGGTTTGTGGATACAGTGCTTCAGGAATGGTGGCCTCATTTCATCCGTTGGGTTGCGCTGGATATTGTATATCGGTACGGCCTACTCCCCATTTTCCATCCCAATCCTAATACCTCTTCCAGCCTGTGGTGTGGTCGCCTTTGTGCTTTGCACGATACCTAAGCTTCATTGGCACATGTTACTTTTAGCAACCGCTTTCGTCGGATCGTCCGCGTTCATGCTAGGCATCGATTGTTATACCACCGCTGGCCTCAAGGAAGTACGTAACTTTTACTAATGCCGTTTCCAGGGTACTTACCCAATTACCCCAGTTTTACGTGTGGAATTTGGGATTCAGCAACTTGTTCCCGAAGTATACTAGTAAAAACATCGCATTCCCTGTCTCGCAGACGATGGAGATCGAACTTGGCTTGATCGCTGCGGTCGCCCTTATGGGTGGTGCGGTCCAACTGCGTATCCTTCGTGTTCTTCAGCGGAAACTAAAAGAGATCGCCGAGGAGCAAAAGCGCAGGGACGAAGAAGCTGAGCTTAACATGTCTGACAGATTTGCGGAACTCGTAAAAGAGAAAGAGGAATGGGAAAACGATCACCCGTCTCTTGGAACTCATACACGAGCTGGTAGTGGCTACTCGGCTACGCCCCTCATGAAGGATTTCCCCGCATCTGGTTCCAACGAGGGTCGTTCGTCCACCTTTACTCTCGTTGGTGGTCGTGCTCGGCGGGCATCCGGCGTGTCTGACTTCATGGCAGCACCGATGCCTGAAGACGAAGTCAAGCATACTGGGAGAAGTTCTCAGTCCCCGGGGAATCTCCTTCCTCGTTTGGACCTTGGAATCGGAATCCAAGATGACGTACCGGCGGGCTTTATTGCCGATGCAGAGCCTGACATCGGCAAAGAAGCCAAGGAAGCCCAAAGAGCTCAGATTTCTGCCGAGCTCAGCGACCTTGCCCGGAAGGAAGAACTTCTTGTTGAGATCCAGACCATCAGGCGCTCCATTGATGCGCTCCGGTCAGACACGCCTGGCGTGGATTCTGATGATTCTCGTTCACGCAAGATCTCGCTTACCTCACGTCGCACGCTCAGTTACGACCTTGACAATGCTATTGCCCCCCGGCCTCACACACGGCCCCCGAGACAGCCGGATCCACGTGGCCGTGTAACCTCCATGGAATTAACCAAGCTCATTGACGCACCCCCTCTTGGCGCCTCCATTAGCCGTCCCACAAGCGTCCCATTGAGGGATGGCGATTGGGACGCTTACGTACGAGACCGCAAACTTCTCCAACCACCATCTGGCGTGACTGCACCCATTCCTACCACACCTGTCTCTGCCACCATGCCCGCCCAGCGTCTTCCCATACCCCAAGCTGTCAGTGACGCCCTCGTTCAGCGCAAACGTCGTGAGAGCATGCTCGAGGTCGGTGGGACCGATACTGCCCCCAAAGATACTTCAGACGAAGACATCCCCATCGCCGCTGCGCTCGCTGGTTTGTCAAAGACGAAGTCGCACACACGCACGAGTAGTAATATTCCTGCTGTCCTGCTACAGCCACCCGGTCATGCTCCTGTGGTAGAGCAGCCTCCACCAGACACCATCCCTCACATTCTCACGCGTGCCCGTCCTACGAGAAACTCTGACCCCAGTTCGAACCCAAACATCCCTATCGTGTTACCCCCAGCACGGCCTATAAAGGCAACGGGTACACGAGACACCGCGTCAAATGTGCCCTTCATCTTGCCTCGTGGAAACGTTGCCGCCCCCGTTCCCCAGAAGGCGGAGTCACAGCGTATTGCAACGTTCGAGGAACTTGAAGAGCGCCATAGACAGAAGATGCGTGGGTTGCAAAACCCGATCACTCAAGCCGAGAAAGAGTCGGCGGATCTGGTGGCAGCCAAAAGTCGCTGGGAGCGGTCCATGGCTATCGAGCGGGAAGTAGTGGGCAGACGCCAAGCGGAGAGAGCGGCGGAACTCGAGCAAGAGGAGAAATCGAAGCGCAAGCCAGACGAGGGGTCGGGTAAGCGAGGTTCGGGATTGGTCAAGGGAGGCAAACCTGGCGACCGAAGCTCCAGTGCCAATGCCTTGAGCGTAGACAAGCTCGCTGCGATGGGCGGTGGACATAACACTTCGAGCTCATCCAAGAGGCAGTCGATGCTGAGAGTCGAGGACTGGCAACGATTCCAGCATGACGTGGAGCTAGGCGTCCGCCCGGAACCTAGAACACCTAGACGGGACTTGCGGGCGCATGGTAACGCGACTGTCCCTTTCCCTGGACGCGGCCGAGGACGAGACGGAGGTGGCGATGCACACAGGTCGCTCCGTGACCCTCCTAGCTAGAACTGGATGGACAGGCACGCAGCGCTTTGACGAAAATTGGCTATATGACCTGTTGATGGCATCCGGGGACAATTTTGATGGACTTTATTTCTACACGATCCAAGTTTGCATTGGAATATTCCCTCGTATTTTAGGAGCGCCGTTTGACATCCACCTATGATTTTTTTATACGTTAATACATGCCGGACGACTGTCGCCGCCGTCTGGGCATGGAACTGTAAGTAGAGTAGTCGTAGTATCTGCTCAGGGACCGTGGTTGTTTTTATCTGTTTGTGGCTGAATTCCCACGAATAGCACGTGTGAGTGTGTGAATTTGTCATCGCGTGGCTGGCACTTTGAACGACGCACTCTCAGGCTTTCTCGGTTTTTTCCCACCTCTGTTTCTCGATTCCCACAGCTTGGCAGCCAACGTCGTATCCCTGGCGGGAAACTGTTATGAGGACCTTCCATCCTTTCTCTTCCCAACACATCTCAATGCCCGACGCTGCTCAGCTCGACGCTCACCTTCACCAAGCGGCGTCGAAGAGCTCGTCTCCTCGTCCACCCTCCCCAAACCAACAATCCTTAGACATACTTGTACACAATTCCGCCTCTACCCCTCCCGCCGAACATATTACCCATCAATCCGCGCAGCAGCAACACCCTCCCCCTTCCACCAACAATGGCGTCGTAAACCATGCGCATCCCTCCATGACCACCGCTGCCGCTCCGTCCATCCTTTCTAATTCCGATCCAGGCGCGTCTCTCCAGTCTATCCTTGCCGCGACTCGCAAAGACCAGTTACCCCCGGAGTCCGCTCTCCATGCCTGGGCCATTCCCCCGCCCCCTCTCCAGCTTACAGCCCCACATCACGTCACGTTACTTCCCCAAGTAAGTCCCTCGCCGAGCGCTTAAACGCGTCATTGTGTTTACCTTGCCTCCGCGATAAGCCTTCCGGCAGCAAGAACAGTAAGCGTAAACTCGACGAAGCGGAGCATGAGGATTCCCATCCTAAAATTCGCCGTACCGTACGCGATCATGTCTCCCAGGACCCCGCGCGCGTCATACCGATGACCACTGTAATGTGTCTGCATGCTGCCGTCGCACAAAAATCATACGGTAGCGAAAAGCGCTTCCTCTGTCCCCCTCCTATCGTCCATATTCAGGGTCCTGTGTGGCAGATGCGCTCTCAGCAGCTCTCCATGTCTGTCGTTTCCGAACAAGGAGAACGTTCCTTTGATCAGAAAACATCCCTCGACAATAATATGACTGGCAGCTTCAAGTTCCTCCACGTTACCGGTACCGCCAAGGCCAAGAGCTTCACTCTGTCTCTCGACATCATGGATCCCCCTTCGGCTACGGGAGATGGCGGCGGCGACAATGCTGGTGGCCGTATTTGGGCATCGTTTGATTCAGCTCCTGTAACAATTATATCTAAACCGTCAAAGAAGACAGCCAAGACGCGTAACATCTCGTCGTGCATTCTAGCCGGAGGCCCAGTTTCTCTTTTCAATCGTATCAACTCACAGACCGTCCGCACCAAATACATGACAATCGATTCCGCCCAATTGTGTGCCAGTAACGTCAGTTGGTCAGCTTTCAACGTCAATGTAGTCCGACGCCCAGAAGATACGCCGCCGGTCCATGGTATGTCTTCACGTGACCTGAAAGTATTATGTGCTATTACTCACGTTCACAATACGCCAGGTGGCCATCAAGCAGTGACGTATGGATGTGAGGTCGTGTTATCTGACACGCTTTCAAACATAGCGACATCACCCCTCATCATTCGCAAAGTAGACAAAGGCAGGGTCTCCCCTGAAGATGGTGGCCCTGTCAGTCAGATGCAAAAAATAGCATTGCAGCGGGTCAATGCCGATGGCTCAAGACATTACCTTTCTGCAGCAGGTCCCGTTCCTGGCCCACAAGGGGTCGCTGTATCTACCCCTGGAGTGTCATCCCAAGGCGGAACGCATCCTCTCATCTTCCAGGAGCCGCGTGTCAAAGACGAGGTGAAAGATGGCGTCCGAGTGATCTTCGATGAAGTGGATGATTATCTGTGCTGGACCATCGTCGGCATCTGTATGCGCCTCGTGCATGCTTCTTCTGCTCATCTTGCTGACCGTTGCCGTATTCACAGCTAAATTCCAATACACGTTTTTCGACGCGTTTGGTCAGAACAACTCGATACCCGAACTTCCAATTACGCCCTTCCCTACTCTCTTTACGCCTCCGACCTATCGCCCAGCAAACAACACCCTGGAACTTACGGTTTCCAATTTCTTTTATGAAGATCCGAAGACAAGCGCGCAGCAGCCGCTCACAGTCTATCTGGGCAATATCGGACCTCTCCGTGCCCGTTGTTTTCCTCCGCACGCGCCCGGACCTCTCACGAACATTTCTTACGGCGGTGGAATTCCCGGGCCTTCATCTGAATTAACGTCGAATGACGGAACCGTGCCGGTTGTAGCTTCCAACGTTCAGGGGGGGAGATACCAAGCGGTGCACACACTAGTGACGGTGGAGATGCCTTCGCTCACCGAGGTTATCAAGGCACTCCAAGAGGAGGTCATCCCCCCCAATGCCTTAACGGCTGACAGGGCTACTGGACCTCATGCAGCACCGCCTGGCGGAGATGGTGCCGGTGTCGGAGCGCACGTTGACGGTCCGACGGCTCAACCAGGCGGGGCCTCTGCACAAGCATCGATTTCTGGTAGGACCCTGCCTATTTTATTTATCCGTGCTTCGGATGGTGTCGGCTACCATTCCGGAAGAACGATAGCTTGCGAAAACGTCTTTCAATCCATGGATCTCAGTGGCATGACCCCCGGCCACGTTCTCACGCCTCCCGGAGCGCCGGGAGCAGATCCGGGTTGGCTTGCGGCGGCCCAGGCCGCCGCGAGTGCCGACGGAGGTTTGCACGGATGGACACTGAGGGTACTGTAAGGATAACGCCGCTCTTGTGCTGCTGTCTACATTCTGCTTTTTTTCGCTCTATAAATTCTGCTTTACTTTCATTTCTCAAGTTAATCCATTACAACAATGCCGCCGCTGTTGGTCTAGCGTGCAGGACCAAAGGAGCTCGAGGATATGGATTGATATATGTCGTAATGTTATGGCAGTTCGTTCTGTTGAAGTACTTATAAGATGGGTCGTATTCGGTAATGATTGACACGTTCGTCGCACGGCCGCACTTGTGAGGAATAGGTACCCGCAGCAAGATTCCGGGAGATTAGACAGGCCTAGGTGGTCCTCACGATAAAATCGCACTAGCTCCTCAGCGCCACTGCCAGAGGTCTCTTACACAAGCCACTCACATCGCACGCATCGTAGCCTAACGTAAATCCATCAGGTAAGTTGCTTCCGTGTCGGTCCCGCCAAGCCCCTTCGGGCAATCGATAAGACCAGAGCGCATGATCTCCTCCTCTCTCTTCTCTTCCACCATCAGCCATCTGTCTTCCAGAGGTGCTGAACGTCTCTCCCTCTTCTCTTGTCGCCACAGACTACATATTCGATTCCTCTCTGCCCCGACCAACAAACCCAAGACAACCACCATGTTCACCTACGACGGCATCCGCTCCCAACTCGAATGGAACTCTACCCTGAGCCCCACAAAGGCCATCCAACCAACCGCGGAGACCAAATACCTTCGCAAGGTACGTTCCATCCACAACATCCGCCGAGCGGATCATTCATGCAAATTTCTAGACAGCCATCATCGCGACGATTGGTGCGTATTCTGACCTATGCACCGATCAGACAGCCTCACGTCGATATAGGGCCCAACACAAACACGGTCGAAAAGCTCACCGCGTTGAGACGTGCGGGCGTCAATGTCGGTGAGTTACTCCCTGGCAGGATGTTGGCGCCATCGCTCACATCGTGATGAACGTCAGTTCGCATGAACTTCTCCCACGGCTCGTATGACTACCACCAAAGCGTCATCGACAACACCAGGAAGATGGTCGCCGGTGAGTCGCCTTCTCCCAAGATTGCATTGGTTGCTGAAAAAGTGCGCCTGAAGCTGACCCCGGACGCCCCGTCGCGATCGCTTTGGATACTGTATGTACTTGAACGCATTTTGCTCAACGGTGGAGCTCATCGTGTTGCAGAAAGGCCCAGAGATCCGCACTGGTTTGATGAAGGACGGAAAGGATGTACGCATATACGCAGGTTTCCGTTGATCAGAAGACTCACATCCGCTTTAGATCCCTATCAAAGCGGGTCATGAATTTATCATTACCACAGACGACAGGTACAGCGAATCTTGCGATAGCGAGCGCTTATGGCTGGACTACGTCAGTGCTTTTTTTGCGACTAATCCATCTCGGGCGTTCTGACCACAGCCTTGTGTCATAGAAAAATCTTCCTAAGGTCACTGCACCAGGAAAGCTCATCTACATCGACGACGGTAATTTCATTGACGCGATCCTTGAGTTATTATGCTTAATCACGTCCAGGTATCCTGTCTCTCCTCGTCTTGTCCATCGACGGCACCAACGTCCGCGTTCGTACTCTCAACAACGGGACCCTCTCTTCTCGCAAGGGGGTCAACCTCCCGAAGACGGATGTTGATCTTCCTGCACTCTCTGACAAGGACAAAAAAGACTTGTTATTCGGCGTCAAGAACGGTGTTGACATGGTCTTTGCATCATTTATCCGTCGTGCACAGGATGTCAAGGACATCCGTCAAGTCCTTGGACCCGACGGTGCTAGCATTAAAATCATTGTCAAGATCGAGAATGAACAAGGTGTAGAGAACTTTGATGAGATCCTACGCGAATGCGATGGTGTGATGGTTGCTCGTGGTGACCTTGGTATCGAAATCCCCGCGAGTCAGGTATTCCTGGCCCAAAAAATGATGATCGCGAAATGCAACATTGCCGGAAAGCCCGTGATCGTTGCCACACAGATGCTCGAGGTGAGCGTTGGTTCGCTTCTTAACCTTATAGAGAGCTAATCTGGTCTTCCGCAGTCCATGACAGTGAGTCAAGAAAGGGTCTTCCTTGGTGTTGACTAAAATTCCAACAGTATAACCCAAGGCCTACGCGTGCGGAAGTCAGCGATGTTGCCAATGCTGTGCTTGACGGTGCAGATTGCGTCATGTTGTCCGGAGAGACTGCGAAAGGAAGCTATCCCGTGGAATCCGGTATGCACCTTGCTGCGTGTTAGTTTGAAGCGATCAGCTGAATACGGTCCAAGTTCTCATGATGGCGGAAACGTGTCTGCTTGCCGAAGCTGCCATTTGCTATCCCCCCCTATATGATGAACTGCGGGCAATCCAGCCTCGACCAACGGAGACCGTGGAGACCGTGGCAATCGCTGCGGTTGCCGCTGCTTCCGAGCAGAATGCTAGTGCCATTCTCGTTCTATCCACCAGCGGCAACACCGCCCGTTTGGTCTCGAAGTACCGCCCTCTCGTTCCAATCATCACTGGTATGCTGGACTGATCATCCAGCAATGTCATTGTACTGATGTGATGCGCCTCCGTCCAGTGACGCGCAACGAACAGACTGCCCGGCAGATCCACCTGCACCGTGGATGCTATCCATTCTGGTACCGCGAGCCACGTGGTATTGTCGACTCTCAATGGCAGACAGATGTGAGCTGCTAGTCCAAAAGTTCATTTGAGCACATTCTGAACGTGTTTTCTCCTTAGGTTGACAACCGCATCCGCTTCGGGTTGAAGAGTGCGCTGGAGTTGAATATCATCAAGACCGGTACGACCGTGATTGCCGTGCAGGGGTGGAAGGGTGGCCTTGGGCACACCAACACGCTGCGTATTCTGTCGGTCCCCACCGACCCCGCTGACCTGGAGTTGCAACCCCTCGGTGCGCGTTGAGTTGCGATAGAATTCCCATTTGTCTCCGATGTAAAATTGCCGCTGTAGAATCCTGTATAATAGTAGCTGAGCGGATCAGTCTAGTTAGAAATGGCAACGAAGATGTTTTTCCCATGGCCAATTGCTACCGTCTGACAGCTGCTAATATTTTATAGCAATATTTGCTATATCTCTTCAGGAGCATCCAGCCCCACATCCTTCCATGTCTTTATCTCGGTACGCGACCGCCCTCTGGCGTGGTTGGTACACCCCCCGCTCCGACTCCTCCGCCGTCCAGGAGAAAATGAAGGCGCAAACTGCTCTCAAACCATGGCCCATTCCTTTTCCCGCTTCTACCTCTGGTGCCAAATCATGCCGTGTCCGCGTAAAGGTGGTATGCTCTGAAGACGTGCAGTCTGTATCTTGGATCAGTCGCGCACGACTTGTTTCCCGTTGTTGCGCTTTCCTCGGTGGACTCCTAGCCACCTGCGTGGTTCTGATCCTCCTGGGCACAGAGGAAACAAACTGGACTCCAACCTTCAGAGATTCGACACTAGTGTTTAGTAGGGATGAACTGCAGAGAATCTGGCAGTGGGAGATAGACAGTGGTCACCATCCAAGTAACGCAAAAAGTGAGATATTGTCATCTGTGCTTGGATTTGGTTCGGTATTTACTTTGCCCTAGTACCAGAACAGATAGGATTTACCGCCCCCATACTAAATCCCGCCTTGGCACCTGCCAGAGCACACACGGTCGTTTCGCCATATACTCCCCCTCATGATCCTGTGATCACCACATCCCGCGGTGTCGGTCCGCAAAGGACATACCACATCGTAAAATCTCTCTCTCAAGATCTTGACACCGTTGCATACCCACCTAGGCCGATCTCAGGCGGTGTCGCAGACTTGGATATAATACGAGATCGTTGTAATTTTGTTAATGGAATTGTGAGCCATGATTTCATTTCCTCCTTAGAATAGATATCTCATCTAAAAGTAATCAGTTTGTACGCGACTGCCTTGAATTTCTACGAACTGGTGCAGGCCTGGACAACGGTCGCCGAGTACGACGAGGAAATCTAGACAAACTCAAATATATATACACGGAAGAAGGATCTAGTGTAGAAGATCTACATCGACCTACTAATATTCCTATGGTCCCCGCTGCACTCTCAAACGGACGGTATAGCTCTAACGCAGGTTTGCAGAAGAAAAGAGGATTAGCTTGGGAGCCTCCTTTAAGCCTCCCGCCATCACCGAAGCTTACTTTGAACTCTGGCCTCATGATACCTTGCGACTCGCAAAGTCCACGTATTTTCCACATGTATTGGGCTGGTCCATTCGACGACAAGCCATATACGTCCATTCTTTCGTTCTTGTTCACTCAGAACCTTGGGCTTCAACTCGAGAACAGTTCTAATTTGGCATGCCGCCCTCAGGTTTGGGTCTGGATCAACCCCTACCCGGCTGCTGCTACTCCGGCTACCTCAGCGCTAGGGGATATGTACCAGTCACTGAAAACTAATCCTTGGGCAGCCCCTTTTTTACATCCGCGCTTCAAGGAGATGATCATATTCAAGCTCTGGAACACCACTGAACAACTTGACAGCATTCCAGAGCTACGAGATGGATGGCGTTCGATGGAAACGCTTTTCAATTCCGGGGGCGTGTCTGTTAGCGTTACCAACTCATCGAGACTAGTATCTCGTAATGTCATGATCGACCGTCTGGGCTCGAAATCGGAAGCGTCATATGACAGACTTTCGGTGATCCTGTCAGACGTTGCTCGATTCATCGTCACCCATCGCTTTGGTGGCATCTACATTGATGCAGACACTCTCTTTCTCCGTGACTGGGAAGAGATGTGGGGGTGGAAGGGGGCATTTGCCTATCGCTGGTCTTACCACGATTATTACAACACTGCGGTGCTTCATCTCAACAAGGATTCTGCACTTGGGTCGTTTTTGTTTCGAACTGCTCTGAAGAACGGCTTTGATTTCCACCCCAGCTCGATCACTCGTTACTTAAAGGATGCATATTTGTCGCCGCTCTTGACTCAGCTCCCTGACGCGCTCTTTGATCCCGCTTGGCTGAATACAGAGGGGTTACAGCATGAACGGCCACCTCACCCTTTCTTTACTTCGTGAGTTCTTTGTTTCCTCGATACTAAAAAGAAATCGTGGCTGATCCCAGTCCAGCTTTTCCGACTTTTTCCGAACTCCTGTAGACAAGGGTGCTGCCCCTCTTGCGACAGGTTTTGATGGTTTCTTCAAGGGTGCGTTTTCGTACCACTTCCATAACTCATGGTACGTACACCCTCATCAGCGGTGTCATTCCACTCACTCGTTCGACACCAGGTGGCGGCCGTTTGATCCGGCTCGACACTGGCCTGATCTCGGGCCACGTTTTGGGGAGGGTGAACGCGCTGCCCGGGCAGCTGCCAAACCTGACGCCGATCCGGATTTCTGGATGGACGAAGTAGAGGACGACAAGGTCGATCTAGACTGGGCTACGGTATTGAAGCGCACGTTCGAATCGTACATCCGTGGGGAACGCCCGAACATGTACGGGGAATGGTTGCATTGGTAGTTGACTAATAATTTTGTGTGGATGTCGAGATGTTAGCGTTAGTGCTGCGGAATGTACAAGAGAGGCAATGTTTTCGCGCGCAGCCGAGCCATGAATATTTGAATTTTCACCCTCGTTCGCGTTCATACCTGAAATCTTCTTCAGACCGGCGCACTCACGAATCCTCGTTCTCGTCCTCGTCCGCCCTCTGGACAGCCATGGCGTCTTCTCTCTTTTCGATTCCGCAGCGTGGAAATGGCTACGGGCAAGACAAGGCACGCTTGACGAACGGTTTGCCAAAGTACTCCTCCGCCGTCCAGGAGAAGATGCATAGACATACCCGCTCCATGTCCTGGACAGTTCCGGTCTCTGTACCAATCCCTGGCGTGCGAACTCGCAGGCTGCGCCTTTTCGTCCCAAACCCAACTCGCATGCAACCACTCGGCCTTTCGCGCTTTGGTAGGCGACGGGGGCCGCTTGTCGTTTGCCTCCTCTTGATCGCTTCTCTCTGTGTATTCTTCTCCTTTGCCCGCAAGTTCGGGCCCGAGGAAAAGCAGTGGACTCCCCCTTTTGGGGAGTCATCCACCCTCATTTTTGGCAGAGAGGACCTTCGGCGAGTTTGGGAGTGGGAGATTGCCAGCGGCCACTATCCCAGTAAGAGAGAGAGTAAGTCTTCAGTTGTTCCTGTAGATTTTACTGCATCTTTTAACGTGTGTCATTAGTCCCCGAACAGGTTGGTCTGACAGCACCACCCCTGAATCCTGCTCTCCCTCCGCGGAAAGCCCCTACCATCCCTTCCCGATTCAGGCCGCCCCCCGGGCCAGTAGCTACAACGACAAGAGGGGATGGTCCGCGCCGCATTTACCTTGATGTCCAAAGTCAGCCACCAAACGTCGCTTACCCCCCGCGCCCCGTTCCTGGTTCTGTTGCTGATCTAGATACCATCATGGAGCACTGCGATTTCTCTCAGGGAAAGGCAAGCAACTTTCGTCATTTGTCTCTGTCATACTCATGCTACTGTGTGCAGTATGTCCGTGACTGTCTTGAAGTCCTTCGTCTCGGTGCTGGTCTAGACAATGGCAATCACCTGAGGAGGGGTAAGATGGACGAGTGGAATTACATTTACATGGAGCAAGGCCGAGAAAACTTTACCGAGCCGGCCCAAATATCATTTCCGAATGTTATTGTGCCGCGTCCTCTGGAATCTGCTGGTATTCAGGATCCTAACGCTGGGCTCACGAAAAAGCGTGGAGTGGAATGGGAGCCTCCTCTAAGCCTTCGTCCAACACTGCAGCACATCCCCTATTCCAGTCTCTCTGCCCCGTGCGATCCAGAAAATCCTCGCCTCTTCCATATGTTCTGGACAGGTCCATTTACCGACAAGCCATACCTCGCCCTGTTGTCTTTCCTGTTCACACAAAATCATGGTCTTCACCTCAAAGAGGACCTAGAATCGAACGTTTGTCGCCCAGAGTTTTGGCTATGGATTAACCCTGGCCCTGCAGCCTCCGTACCCAATCCTTCGGCCCTCACGGACATGTTTGAGCAACTCAAGACGAACCCTTGGGCAGCTCCGTTCCTGCACCCTAGGTTCAAAGACGTTATCAAGTTCAAGCTCTGGAATACCACTGATCAACTTGATGGTATCCCTGAGCTCAAAGACGAATGGCGAGAGCTCAAGGAAACTCTATTTAACTCTGGAGGTCACATTATCAATGTCCCTGTTGAACGATCCAAATCTACCGAGCCTTCTGCGACGGTTGGGTCGGATAACAGCACGGACACAACCGCAGCGCCAAAGTCGTCTTCCACTGGCTCTGACGAAGATGACATGCTCAATCGCACGGGCTCCAAGTCTTCGTCATCATATGACCGTCTCTCCGTCATCTTATCTGACATGGCTCGGTTCGTCCTCTGCCACAGGTTCGGTGGAATTTACCTCGATGCGGATACCATCTTCCTGCGAGACTGGGAGGAACTCTGGGGTTGGATGGGTGCATTTGCATATCGGTGGTCACGTCTGGAGAAGTATAACACTGCGGTGCTGCGTATGAACAAAAACTCTGCTCTTGGATCGTTCCTGTTCCGCACAGCCCTCAAAAACGGTCTCGACTTCCACCCCATGACAGTTTCAAGATATACCAAGGACGCGCACGTAGAAGGTCTTCTATTACGCCTTCCGGACGCCCTTTTTGACTCTGCGTGGCTCAATACTGAAGTCTTTCAGCGTGAACGGCCTCCTCAGCCGTACTTTACAGAGTGAGCCTCATCAGCATATACGTGAGGTTGAAGTTTCTGATCAACTTGTTAAAGGTTTGGCGACTTCTTTAATACACCTGTACAAAACAGTGCGGCACCGCAAGCTTTGGGATTTGACGGCTTCTTCCGTGGTGCTTACTCGTATCATTTCCATAATTTCTGGTGAGTGTTTTTCATGGTTGAATGAGGGTTCGCATTGCTTAACCCATTTCGCCTTAGGTGGAAGCCATTCGACTCGTCGCGCAATTGGCCTGACCTAGGACCAACATTTGCGGCTGGCGAGAGAGCTGCACGTGCTGCTGCCATCCCAGATGTTGAACCCGAAGAATGGGTGGACAGAGTCGTTGACGATAAACGGGATCTTGACTGGGCGACTGTCCTCAAACGAACCTTTGAAGCATACGTTCGTGGCGAACGACCTAACATGTATGGGGAGTGGCTTCAATGGTAATGACTGAGGCCGAGGGTTCCGCCGCCTTCTCAATGCGATCTTCTACCTATTCGACAATCTACTTAATGATATTCGCCTCCACATTTTTCACGATGACGCATATCGTACAAGCATATAAATTGCATTCCCCACCATTGTTGGATTAGAAGATCTCTGACGACTTTCCAGTGCGAACTGTGATATCATATACCACCTTTCTGATGACGGTCCTTCCTTGCCCATATCTTCCATAGTCTTCGATTCGTTGCAGACCATGCTAGCTAGTTTATGGACATCAAGAGGTCGCAGCAGCGATTTAGCTGTTGGACTTGCGTAGGGATAACATAATCGAACTCTAATGATTCGTAGTGAGGAAACATGCATATAGCGCTTAAGCTCTTTTCTTCTGGGCGATGGCGACGCTCTCTTTCAATTGTGTGATGACCTCTTCGGGGCGGGGAGCACCGAATATGGCAGTTCCAGCTACGATGACGTTACTCCCTATGGTTTCGTGATCTTAGCTCCCATAGAGTGGGTCAAACCGAGAACGCACCAGCCTCGGCGCAGACGTCGATCGTTTTGGGGCCAACGCCCCCATCCACTTCAATATCCTTTTCCGGGAATCGGGCACGAAGTTCAGCGACCTTTGGAACACAGCGCTCGATAAACTTTTGCCCGCCGCGACCTATCATGCGCGGGATTCATCGTTCGCAAGTGGCCCGAGTCGGTCAGACGTGTGCGACGCACCGGGATATACAGTCATAACCAATAACATGTCTGCTTCGGCGCCGATCTCATCCGTGATGGCCGTGGAGGGTGTGTCCGGTGAAATGGCGACGCCTGCCTTCATCTTGCGGTCGTGAATAGCGCCGATGAGCGACAGGGCGTCGGCTTTCGAGGCGGGTTCAAATCAGAACATGCGTGGTGGAGCGAGCAAGATGCAGGCCTACAGGTTGCCTCGATGTGGAAACAATACAATGAGCCGCCTGCGTTGGCGATGTCGTCTACCCACTGGTTGTGATAGTGAAGATTATGATGCATCACATCTGGCATGTAAAATTACCAATTCGGGCTGTGCGACCATCATGTGGCAGTCCATGAATATCCCGGGGATGCCCTTGGATACACACGAGAGAACGGGTGCGCCTGCGGGTGCGAGTCAGGATGGAGGGGACTACTTGTGTGGCGGGGCGGCTGACCCATGGTGATGTTAGGCACGAAGTGGCTGCAGATGGATTAGCAGGTCGGAGGTCGCGCGATGCAGGATTGCTTACCCATCCATGACATCTGTTGGGGGTAGGAGGAACGGTTATGATCAAACACACGCATCGGTGATTGTTCAGAATGTGATACCCATGTGAAGCCATTCTGCGCCTCCCTTGATCATTCTCTTGCATTCTGCAGTGAGCTGACCAAAATCGGAGGCGAGCACGGAGGGGGAGATGATGGGACGAGGCATAGTGTGCGAGGGACAAAGAAGATTATTCGGCGGCCGCTCACACCACAACTCATGAGCTGGCATGAGTACTTGGGATCTACGAGAGTTGCCTATTTCGGACAGCACTCTTTATCAGCACTCCTCTAGCATATCTGCTACATTACCAGAGCAATGGACATATGTGTATAGAAATAAAATGTGATCAAATGAATACATCTATTTTCCTATGTTTCGTGATTCCAGAGAAAGAAATTTGAACCTTGATGTGGTACGAGTGGCAAGATCCACGAGCCAACTATAGAAAGAAAAGAATGATAATTGATCTTTAGACGTCGTTCCGAGCGCTGGGAAGAGAGGTGGGCGGGAGCGCGAAGCACTTTGACCTGAGAACGATGGAGGTGCACGAGGCTGGGCAGTGAGCGCTGCAGGGCAGACGTGGTGGAGACGAGGGAAACAGTGCCTCGCTATACCACAATGCATCCTACTTTGATGCGGTACGAGTGGCGGTATCTAGAAATAAAAGGACTTCGAGATGTGGTTTACATGAGTAACAAGATCCATGGACCAGTAATGGTGTCCTAGACATGCGGCCCTTGCGCTCGCTTACTAGAGGGACGTCTGATACCCAAGTGTACCTCACGAGTGTGGCGGAGGATACACTCCCGGTTAAGTTCCTCCTCGCAACAAATCCACTGGCACTTGAGACGGAAATTACGAGACTTGCTCTTGATCCCATGGGAGTCGGATAGGTGCGCCGAAAGTGTTGCAACGCTAACCTCCTGGCCGCATACATTTCCACCTGGGCTCCTCCACTGGCACTGAGTAGGATTCGCAGAGTTGGAAGGAGAAGCTATTTGCTCTGTGCAAAAAGGTACGAGTTGCACCAACTGAGATGCGTGAGGGTTGGCCTACCCAAAACGAGGTTAGTGATGAAGACGATCCAGATGCCATCTCCTCACTCACCTGGAAACATTCCAATGAGCCTCGACCCGGAGAAGTGCGATAGCAAGAACCACCAACATATGTTGATCGTGGAGGAGCGATGTCGGAAGGTGTGCGATGTGTGCGAGCCGGCCCACTGAGTTGTCGCGTATTGACTACCAGGGAGGGAAGAGCAGAGTATTCAGTTGATGTGTGGTCTGCATCATAGAGCTGATAAGAACCCAGTAAGAACCCATCTGGCGTCGAATCTGAATCCAGTTGACTTGCCAGAGGTGATTGGTGAGGGGAAGGGAGGAGTTCCTTGCCCGCACCCAAGTTCATTTGATTGGGGATTACCGAATAAGAATGAGATCCCGTGTTTGGGAGGAAGGGGTACGATACCAAGTCGCCCGACATATGAATGGGGAACTGCTGCGAAGATGACAACGGTTGCTGAGGATCCTGGTAGGCTTAATTTAACAAGACATGCATGGAGTGAAAAAGTCACCTCAGCAGCAAGTTGTTGAACGTTGCCTCCAAGTAACGGAAGACCTCCGGCAGTATGATCCGCAAAGTTGGATAAGGAGGTATTCTGATCCACTAAAGTTGTGTCTGCACCGCCATTTGATTGTGTAAACTGGGACGCGTAAGGACTGGCCTACCAAACAGTGTTAGTTACGAAGACGATCTGGACGCCATTCATTCCTCACCTGTAAGTGTTCCCCTATACCTTGAAAATTGTGATGGTAAGGATCGTTAGCATACACGGGTTGTGGAGGAAGGAAGTTTGAAGGCGCGGGATACCAGTCAGCATTGCCTTTGACTGGGACCATCTTGGACCGGGGGGAGGGATGAAATCGAGTCGCAGCATATAAGACATAAATAGGTGTTCAAATTGGCGCCTACCAGAGCGCGCTGCACGCCAAGGATAATCTCCGATTCGGATGGAGTGTTGGCCACTACAACGTGGAGCGGAAGGTACAAAAACATGAGAAAAAGAAACCAATCGTAGCACCAGATCTTCGTCAATGTCGGCAGAAGTTGCATTTGGAGGCAACGCGGCGGGATTGCACTCGAAATGGAAGACATAAATGCTGGGGCCATGTTGTCAAAGTACTGTAGAGTCTGATTGACATGCTGCGGAAACAATTGTACATGATCAACATACCATATCAGACCATGCTTATGTAAGTTGTTCAACGACTCGGAGCTATCCAGGCATTCGCGAGCCGCGGTCGTGAACACGCATTTCGTATGTCTCAGACACCCTCTCTCGATATCGACGCGAGCATGTCCGAGCCTAGCCTGTGTGGCAGGATCACGATGAAAAATAATGGGTGCCCGATCCCGCGTCATTCTCGTCCGTCTGACTAAGTCACTAGGGTCCGCTCCGCTGATTCGGAACGGTGTCTTCGGTGCTACAGAGTCCGGGTTCACATGTTCACATAGGAAGCCTTATACCGTAACACAGCTGGGTGAGATTCTGATCGTTTTCGAGGCTCCGGTTGGCTCGGGTAAGCCCCCAAACAGTGTATTTTTGTAATTCTGAGTGCTCGCAAATGTCCGACGTCAAGGCACCTCGGACCGATGAATGCCTCGCTCGCCCCACTGATCCAAATGTCGGGATGCTGTAGCCAATTGTAGGGCTATCAGAGTACCTCATGACAAGGAGGCGGAGTAAATGCAGATGCGGCACAGACGACTGTGGTAATTCACGTGGTGCGAAATGAACGTTTGAACTGTGAAAGAAGGAATAATGGCATCAACCCGGTGGCCCAGTCGGTGACTTGCGAGGGTAAGCAATCTTACCGATTAATGTAACAATGACAGAATGTTCACGGGAGACGGAGCATGTGGCCACCATGACTCAGTGCCTATGCCCAAATTTTGAAGGTTTGCGGGCTTCCCGTTGCATGCTATATATATAGGCGATCCGACTATCGGGCACCCACTATTTTTCATCATCAGCAATCTGCGTCATCGCGGCTATCAAAATGCGCTGTACGCGTGAAGAGAGCTACCTCCTTACGCGATGCCACCAACGCAAAGGATGCCTAGACTGTCCTCCGCACCTGGCACGAAAAGCTTGGACCGGTTGCATAAATTATCCTCATCCAGGATGCTCTTGGGGTATTCTTCAAGCAATCCGATCGCCTCTCCAGTACCACTACACAGCTCAGGGACTTGGTGGACTGCATTTTAGCCGTGGGCATACCACGAAAGGATGATTTCTTGGGATCACAAAAATTGAAAAACAAATGTGTGGTCATATTGAGGTCTGTCGGAGAATATGAGTCATGAAGCGTTGGATCACTCGATCGTATTCATCCGTGGAGATGCTGTGGAGCTGCTCTATCCTGCTTTTGCTTTCCTGCGGCCGTTCTCGTCGCCGAACACATTTATATAAAAACTCCGAATTGATAACACGCACTTATTCCACCATCATAAGAGGTCATCCTTCCATTCTACATCGGGAGAGCCTTGTATGAACTCAATTATACCATAGTACATCTTGAAGTAGTCGATGTTTCAGCCCAATTGACTCCACTGGTTCTTGGAAGAGAGCGCAAAGCGTGCCTCGGAATTTCCGATTAGAGGTTAATGAGCATGAGTCAGTGGAATTACGCATTCCTCGATTGTCAACATATTGTGCAACATAGCATTGCATGATCTAGTTGAACGGGAATCACCACCAAAAGCATTCGACAGACCTAGAAAAATGCGTCGCCCAATCTGAAATTGACCCAAATCAAGCATTAGTCGAAAATTAAGAGATCTCATTGCTTGACTCACCCTCGCGAGAGAATAGCTTTGGAAGAGTTCATGACATATGCTAACAGGGTCATAGTCGTCACCAGGCATCCTCCTCAGTTATTCCCGGGTTAAGTCCGTCTGTTGTTTACTAAAAGTGCAGCGAAAAGCACCGTAACGACCATTGAGGGTTATCATCCTCACGGTTTGCTACGTCATTTGCCGGTTCAGAATACAAGCACCGATCACGACTCCTACGTGATAAACAACTGTTAGCCGTGATCATGGAAGAATCAATTTTCAGCCTATCACAAAGCCAGCACGGCCGCGAATGCGCAAATGACCCCAAGAGCACTGGCCATTACTTGATACTCATCGACTTGATTTGAATTCAAATCGCGACCGTACTGATTAACAGTGAGCGTCGACCTTCCATTAGTGCAGTTTTTCTACACGAAAAGTGCTTGCAACACGAAGGTTAAAACAACCGGAACTAAATATTCCGGCAGGATCTACTCCTCCTGGTTCATGTCCTTATTGTACTGTAGAATGTTGAAGAATACCACTACACGCAAAAGCACGGAAAGCTTACTGTGGCATTGTAAAACAAAGAGTTGTTGCCCCACGGGAAAGGCTTGACCCTACGGTTCAGATATGGATAAGGTGGGGGCTGAGGAAGAGTGCCATCGTTTTCATCTATCGAGTGTTGCTCATGGGCAGCATGTTCTGACTCGACATTGTACACCCATGCGAGTGTGACGAAAGCTGGGAGGGAGTGTAGGACGGGGAAACGGGAAGTAACGAAACGTACTGGCAGGGAATGCGACGTAAAGACTGAGGAGGCGATGAGTCTGATGAAAGTTTGCTAGGGCTTGATCACACATACCTGATTTTCCGCCAGAGTTCAGAGGTGTCTGGGCGAGGTTGAGCGTGTGGACTGGCGAGAGAAGTAAGAATGCATACGTTGGGCGTGTTCGCGAAGGGCGTTTAGCTGCACAAAGTAGTTCGAGCCAGCAGATGCATTCGTCGCAAACGGGCGGGCGAGGCGGGAAACGGCGCGGAGGGACATGTCGATATGGTGAATGCGGAAATAGCAGGTTTGCGGCCGAGCTCGGGAAATATTGATACTCCGACATACTCCGCTTGAAAGACTTGGTAAGGATTCGCGAATTCAATATCGGTGACGCGTCGCATAAGCTTCGTCATGGTCGTCCGCGCCCAATCCTCCGCTGCTGGCGTACTCGCTCTTCTCTCAGAACCAGATCCCGCATTCAAGCAGCACGCCCTCGTCGCTCTACACCCCCTCGTACCCCAGTTCTGGCCAGAAATATCAGAACACATCGCACCCATGCACGTCTCTTTCTCATCACTTCGTTCCCCTTCACCTTCTTATAGCTTTGTTCTCTACAGTGAAAGCTTGTATGACTCGGAACAGCTTCCAAAGCCTGCCCGTGATCTCGCCGCTTTGCTCGCCAGCAAGGTCTACTACTATCTCGGCGAATATGACGAGGCCCTCTCCTTTGCACTTGGCGCGGGCAGCGCATTCGAAGCAGCAGCTCGTGACCACAGCTCGGGCGAATACGTGGAAACCGTCATTTGTATGTTGCTGCGGTTGCCAACGTTCATACCAACTGACGTTTCTTTGCCTCCCAGCCAAGGCCATAGACAGATATATTGTCCAACGCTCAGAGGAGGCCGTATCCGGAACCAAGATTGATACTCGGTTGCAACTAATCATAGAATCCATATTCCAGCGTTGCATAGACGAGGGGGAATACAGACAGGTGTGTCACTCGTATCCCGAACCCTTACCCTTCACTACCCTATTTCCAGGCGATCGGCATAGCCCTCGAGTCTCGCCGCCTCGACATAATTTCTCGAATCTATAACATCTCTCGCGACGTGTCGCTCCTATCTTATGCTATGGAGGCCGTCCTCGATACCGGCTTCCCCCTCGTGTACCGCGATCAGATCCTCAACTTTCTACTACCGCTCTTCCCCATTCCATCTTCTAGGACAAAATCCTCGCATATCCACTCACTCGCCCGCCTCCTCGTTACACTCAACAACCCTTCCCTCACCGTACCCTTGCTGACGTCACTAGTTCCCAAAGAAAGATTGTTGGCGTATCAATTTGCGTTTGATCTGGCCGAAGGTGGCACGAGAGACTTTTTGGAAAGTGTTCGGAAGTATTTGCCGGAGGGAACCGAGGTTGGTTTCCTTTGCACACACAACTCTGCCTTTTTCGTGACCAATTCGCGGTAAGCAGGAAACAAAGAGCATGTTTGACAAGCTCCGTAACATACTCGGCGGACAGGAGTCCGTAAAGCTTTATCTCGAGTTCCTCAAGCGAAGTAACAAAGTGGACATGTTCATTTTGAAACATACCAAGGTAATAATCCAACCAACGCCGTGGTCCTGTCTGGTAGCTTATTCTATCTAGGAGTCACTCGAGCCTCGGTCATCAATATACCATACCGCTCTCACGCTATTGAACGCGTTCATGCATGCTGGAACAACATCGGACGCATTCCTCCGGGAAAACCTCGAGTGGCTAGGTATGGCTACAAATTGGGCAAAGTTCTCAGCCACTGCTGCCCTCGGAGTTATCCATAAAGGGTACTTCCAGGAAGGCATGAATATTCTTGGCCCTTACCTCCCCCAGAACGGCGCTGAGAGCCAGATTCAGGGGGCTGCATATTCAGAAGGTGGAGCTCTCTATGCATTAGGTTTAATCAACGCCGGGTGTGGTAACGAGCAGACTGTCGAAAATTATCTTCGGGAAACTCTGAAAAACGCACAGGGTGAAGTTGTACAACATGGGGCTGCTTTGGGTCTCGGGATTGCCGGAATGGGCGGACGCAGCTCCAGTGCATACGACGATCTAAAAGAGACACTTTTCTCGGACTCTGCTGTTGCGGGCGAGGCCGCCGGATATGCCATGGGCCTCGTGATGTTGGGTTCTGCCAATCAAACTTGCGCAGAAGAGATGATTACTTATGCCCGGGAGACTCAACACGAGAAAATCATCCGTGGCTTGGCCATGGCCCTTGCCTTTGTATTCTACGGTCGGCAAGAAGAGGCTGACGAGACCGTTCGGTCGTTACTGACAGAAAAGGTAATGGTTACTTTCTTCCGGTTACATCTTGCCAACACAATCTGAGCAGGATCCCATCTTGCGTTACGGCGGTGTGTACACGCTCGCCCTCGCGTACGCCGGAACTTCAAACAATGATGCTGTCCGTCAATTGCTGCACATCGCTGTTTCAGACACGTCAGATGATGTGCGAAGAGCTGCTGTCACGTCACTTGCATTCCTCTTGTTCAAGAACCCTGGTCAAGTTCCCCGGATAGTTCAGCTTCTTAGCGAAAGCTACAATCCTCATGTCCGATGCGGAGCTACTCTCGCGCTTGGTATCGCATGTGCGGGCACTGGTATGCAGGCGAGTTGGTCTTAGATGGGTTGAAATTCCAATGCTGAGCATTGCGTAGGATGCCGTCGAGATCCTTGAACCAATGACCAAGGACGGGGTAGACTTTGTCCGCCAAGGGGCATTTATTGCTCTTGGCATGATCCTCGTGCAACAATCCGAAGCGTCGTCACCATCCATGTCATCCACGCGTGCACTCTATACCAAGGTGATTTCGGACAAACACGAGGATCCGATGGCGCGCTTTGGTGCCGTCCTCGGCCAGGGATTTATCGATGCAGGGGGTCGTAACGTGACCATTAGTCTGCAAAGCCGAGCGGGCAGTCGGAATACGAATGCCATCGTCGGCATGGCGCTGTTCTGTCAGTTCTGGTATTGGTACCCTCTCGCACATTGCGGTTGCCTCGCGTTTGAGCCTACAGCAATCATTGGGCTAAATGAAGACCTGAAGGTTGGTTCATTTTTTATAGCCGTTGCGGATGCCAACCCGCTTGCAGGTGCCCAAATTTGAGTTCGTCTCGAACGCCCGGCCAAATCTATTTGCCTATCCAGTGCCTGCAACGCCCCCGAAGAGGGAGACGGTGGCGAAGATGGCCACTGCAGTACTGTCGACGACAGCCAAGGTGAAGGCGAGAGAAAAGCGAAAAGCGGCTGCCGATTCAGACGCAATGGAGACAGTAAGACAGGTGATCAGTTGGCGATTCAGTATCGTTGACTATTTTCACAGGACGAGAAGGTGGACTCAAAGAAAGACGGGGACGTCGAGATGAAGACGGAGGACGCGGTTGTCAGTGGGTCAGACGAATCTAAAGCTGTTTCGACAAAGCGCAAGGCGGAGCCCACCTTTGAAAGGGTTGAAAACTTGTCGCGCGTCACCCCGGCGCAGCTGAACTACATTAGCTTCCCTTCGGACGGTCGGTATCAACCTGTCCGGCCTGTGTCGCTTTATACGGCAGCCGCGAGAGCCAGAGCAACGTTTGGCGGGGCGGGAAAAAAAGGGAATGGGCTTTCTGGCCTGACGGCAGAGCGATATGCAGGCGGTGGAGGGATTTTGATACTGGATGATGAGCGGCCAGATGAGGAGGCCGAGCTGATTGACCTTTCTCCGCCAGTCGTCATAACGGCAAACGGAAGTGCAGTGCCCGATGGCCACGGGTCGACCGAGCGAAATTTGCACATTGCGGTGGGCGAGAGTACGGGTGATGCCGAACCCCCCGCGTCATTTGAGGTGAGTGAAACTGGCTGATAGATGACAGACATGGGCTGACTGGAGCACGAACAGTACGATTTCGAGGATGAGGAGTGACCTGGAGAACAATGTATACAGTACTTATTGTAGTAGTGTATAAAGAACAACTAGTGTGACATTTTGTGATGTCACGGATTGTGACAAGCTGTGGGGGTGATAAGGCGATGGGACAGCGATGGAATAGAAACCAAACCTTGTTGGAGGCAAAGAACGCGACTTTGATCCTTCTCCTCCTCCTCGTCACCACAAATGGAGTCTCGCACTATGGAACATCGCAGGGCCAGTATGTATCTCTTCTTTCCCTCATTCCTCCTACTCAGTCGACGCGCGTCTCCCCGCACAGCATACAAAAACAAGGGTGGCCTCAAGCAAGACGACCTCCGGCGCCGTCGCGAAGAACAGCAGGTTGAGATCAGGCGGCAGAAACGCGAGGAGAACATTGCAAAGAGGAGAAACTTTCTCCCCACCTCCACCGCCGATTCTGATGAGGAGGCCACTGGCAGAGACTGGGAGCCACCAGTATGAGATGCCTGCCCTGCGAGTGGCATCTTGCGCTAACATATTCTCAGCTTGCAGACGAAATGATCTCGGGCGTCTTCTCAGACGATGGCGATCGTCAGCTCGACGCGACCACAAAGTTCCGCAAGTTACTTTCAAAGGAGAAGAATCCACCGATCGAAAAAGTCATCGAGTGTGGCGTCGTTCCTCGCTTTGTTGAGTTCCTTCGTACTGGCCAGTCCATGCTGCAGGTAACACATCTCCCTCCCGCCGCCTGCGCAGTTTGCTGAGCGTCGTTGCAGTTCGAAGCAGCTTGGGCCCTCACAAATATTGCATCCGGAACCGCGGAGCACACCCAAGTTGTTATAAACGCTGGTGCCGTTCCAGAATTTATCAATCTTTTGTCATCTCCTGTGCTCGATGTTCGCGAGCAAGCCGTCTGGGCCCTCGGGAACATCGCTGGCGACAGCCCACAGTGTAGAGACTACGTTTTGCAACAGGGCGCATTGCGGCCCTTGTTGACCCTCTTGAGCGAGAACCACAAGCTGAGCATGCTCAGAAATGCTACCTGGACATTGAGCAATTTCTGCCGAGGAAAGAACCCTCAACCAGAATGGGAACTGGTAAACGCGCTGCTCTCCGTTCTTCGTTCCTTTCTGATATCTAGAATAGATCTCACCTGCATTGACAGTCCTAACTAAGCTGATCTACTCGATGGACGATGAAATCTTGATCGATGCTTGCTGGGCCATTTCTTATCTCTCCGATGGCTCCAATGACAAAATTCAAGCCGTGATCGAGTCTGCGGTTTGTAGGAGATTGGTGGACTTGCTCATGCACAGTTCGACTGCGGTCCAGACCCCCGCTCTCCGCTCCATCGGAAATATCGTCACCGGAGACGACCTTCAGACACAAGTGGTTATTGCTTCCGGTGCCCTCCCTGCCCTTCTCTCGCTTCTGTCGTCGCCAAAGGAGGGAATTAGGAAGGAAGCTTGTTGGACTATCTCCAACATCACTGCCGGGTCACCTCCTCAGATCCAGGCTGTCGTCGACGCCAATATCATCCCTCCCCTCATCAACATCCTTCAAAATGCGGATTTCAAGACACGTAAGGAAGCTTGCTGGGCAATTTCCAATGCGACCTCTGGAGGTCTGCACGAGCCTTCCCAGATACGTTACCTCGTCTCTCAAGGTTGCATCAAGCCTCTCTGCGACCTCCTTACGATGATGGATAACAAGATCATCCAAGTCGCCCTTGACGGTCTCGATAACATCCTCAAGGTTGGGGAGGCGGACAAACAGCAAGCCGCCCCAGGAGCTGTGAATCAATATGCCCTATATGTGGAGGAAGCGGGTGGCATGGTCACCATCCATAATCTTCAGTCACACGACAATCTGGAGATCTACAAGAAGGCTTTCAACATCATGGACAAGTATTTCCCTGATGAGGAAGAGGTGGATGCCGCTATCAGCGCGCCGGCCGTCGATGCTTCCGGTGCTTATACGGTATGTATGCTTTGTGTCGTCTGTGGTTAACTCAGCTCACGGTCCATCCATCTAGTTCCACTCTGATATCAGTGCACCGCAAGGAGGCTTCAGCTTTGCACAACAGTGATCGCGTTCCTTTGGATCTGTGGCGACGAAGGCAAACATGCCGTCGCTGTTCTTTCTTTACCCAGCCATCATTTCACGAACACCATGTAGCGTCCTTATCGAGGCTATCCAGATCGAGCTAGTTGTTTCTTTTTTGCACGATACGACCAAGGCTTTCTTTTTCCGTTTTGCTTCATGTTGAACATCGTAGGCCGCTTGATATGCGTATCAGCATGCGTCTAACGGACGCTAGGTAACCCACACGAGTAGGTGGATTTATGGTCTAGGAATGTTATCGAGATAATTGTGTGTAGCGGTGTAGAGGTAAATAGAATTGTACAAAATCGCTGCATTCTGTGACCAATTGATTTCGGCCTGTACTACGACTTGTTGCATCACTGATGGCTTCTCAAATCCTCCCTCTGGGCAAGTCTGCTCATTTTGAGATCCGGCATCGTGTGTGAATGATGGATGCTTTCCACAGAGCTCATCGACAGATGTATTGGATCACGGATCTGGGTGATCATGAAAAGTGACCGCGAGTTCACTGGGACGCTCCTGGGCTTTGACGATTTCGTCAGTGAGTCGGTTTTTATGATCTTGTCATCAAACGCAAACGTTCCCGTTTGATTGCTAGACATGGTCCTGGAAGACGTGACGGAATAGTGCGTGTGCAACGACTACCTTAACGCCTCGATCTTAATTGCTTTTCCAGCGAGAACACACCCCAAGGCCGGAAGACGACGAACCTTGCGCAGACGCTGCTCAACGGCAACAACATCTGTATGGTAAGTCTTGTGTGCATTCACCTGGATCGAGTGTCGACCGAACGCACGCTATTTACACAGTTGATACCGGGAAGTGCTGGTCCAGCAGATTCGTGACGTAGTACTACTACCAAAACCTTGTTGGCCAAATAGTAATACACACATCCTCGTCGAAATTTGTTTTTCCCCCACATTCCGTTCAACTTTTTTTTATTGAGATGCCCGTTCGCATTCGGATGGCCATGCATGGCCGCAGGCACAACAAGATATTCCACCTAGTTGCCATCGACCAGCGCAAACGTCGCGACGCCAAGCCGGCAGAGCTCTTGGGTATATACAACCCTGCTCTCCAGCCAGGCGCGACGCACAAGACATGCGAGTGGAGCGTAGACAGGATAAAGTACTGGCTAGGGGTCGGCGCTGTGCCCAGCAAGTCTGCTGTGCGACTGTTGGAATGGGTAAGCGGACTGAGACGTTCGGTGTGTGTTCTGGCTCAGAGTCTTTGTTTGACAGGGAGGGATCATACCCCCGGATTCGAAATACCATCCCAAGGCGCTTGGACCACGGACGTCCGATACTACTCCCCCGGATTCTTCATTCTCTACTACATCGCCGTCAACCACGTCGTGATCCTAGTACTTTGTACACCCAGCCAATTGGTTCACTGCGAGTTTTATGGACGTTATTATTATCCGTCCATCTATTGTAAACTTGGTACGCTACGAGTTCCATACACTATACATATCTCCAGACCACCACACAAACCTGGTACGCACTAGTAACGTCGCTTGGACTCCCGTAGAAAGGCACAGATCTCATCATGCCCAGCGATTTGTGCCAGTTCCATCCCCGTCAGGTCGTCTGGATCCTGAGGAAAGAAGGAAAGTTAAGAGGCAGTCTTGCGTTTCGTACCGAGACATACCTTGATCGACGCGCTCGCACCGTGCTTGATAAGTATTTTGACCGCTGCCAGTTTACCTCTGTCGCATGCTAGGTGTAATGGCGTATAGCCCTGTAAAGGAGCGTCATCTACAGCATGATCCTGGTGGACGGTGGTTAGCCGTACGTATCTGTCGCGCTTGTCGAGATCTACAAAGGGATCGTCGATGAGGGCCCGAGCGATCTTGTCCGCGTCTCCCTGGATGGCAAAGGTGTGCAACGTCGGTGGCCCCCCCAACAAGTCGTCACCCAAGGCGGCGACGGGCATCGCGCTGACAGATCCGCCCATCCCACTTTTATTCTGGGCAGACGCCGAGCGCGATACGTTCACGCCCAGATCGTCGTCCCATACTTCCCCCTCCTCTCTCGCTATTTCGCGGCCTGGGACCCATCCGAGATCCCGAGCAATCTCGAGGTACCTTTTCTCGGCGTCCGCCCCATGGCCGGCGTACGTTTTCCCAACGTTATTCCATGCGTCCCATTTCGCGCGGCCTGTCAGGTCGAACAGCGATGGGCGCGGGTCTGAGGGCACCGGCGCGACGGTGAGATGCTTGTACAAGCCGTATAGCTGTCAACGTGCCAACATCCGGGCGGCAGTCAGGTCAGGAAGCTTGCCAGATAACGAACAAGCTCGACCTCAAGCTTCATCACAGTCGACACCCTAGACAGGAACGGAGCGGTGGATAAGTACGTCGCCGCCTCGAAGAGAGCTGGTGATGGCGCGTATTCCATGATCGACGTTGGAGGATGCACTCTATCTAATTACTTAAGCAATCAACAGTATCTGACATAAAATAAAATGGTATCTAAGCAAGCCCAGCGACTTTCATGGCCTGCGCAGCGTGTCAGCGTGTCAACAAGGGGCAACCAGCGTTCGACTGACCTCGAGCATGGATACACCAATCGCTGCAGGACTGTCGGTGACGATAACACCAGCCTTCTCCAGCGCGGCAACCTTGTCCGATGCAGCACCTTGTTCCAGCACTATTAGCGTGCGCTCACCACGTCGGTGGAGTATGCTAATAGCTCACCTTTGCCACCAGAGATAATGGCACCCGCATGACCCATGCGGCGTCCCGGTGGTGCAGTACGACCAGCAATGAAACCGACAACAGGCTTGGGGTTCTTCCGCGTCTTGTTGTACTTTTCCAGATACTCCGCGGCCTCCTCTTCCATTGACCCCCCAATCTCTCCGATGATGACGATGCCTGACCCACAATGAGTGCTAGCCCTGGTGAGCGAGAGAAAGAAGTACACACCCTCCGTCGCATCGTCCTCGAGGAAAACCTTGATGACGTCGACGTGCTGCGTCCCCGGGAACGGGTCACCACCAATTCCAACGCATAGCGACTGCCCGAGACCCACGCCCGTCGTTTGAGCGACTGCCTCGTACGTCAACGTACCCGACCGAGACACGATCCCTGCAAGGAAAAAAGAAGAAGAAAAAAGTTGCCGCCTGTTCGACGCGAGGACCCGAAAAGAGAAAAAGACATACCGATTTTCCCCGGCTTGTGGATGTGTCCGGGTTGAATGCCCATCTTGCAGCCGAGCGGGTTGATGATCCCGGGGCAGTTGGGACCGACGAGACGCGACTTGGACTGGCTCTTGAGCGCGTTCATGACCTAGGAAGGCCAGCACGGCATGCGGTCAGAACGGCGACACGCTCCGGCCGGACGGGTGGCATACCTTGATCTCGTCTTGCTGGGGTATGCCCTCGGTAATGCAGACGATCAGGCCAATCTCGTTCTCGATAGCCTCGATAATGGCGTCGGCGGCCGTGGGTGGCGGAACATAAAGGACGGTTGCGTCCGGTTGCGTCTCCCTGACGGCCTAGACAGCATGAGAAAAGGTCGGAGTGCATCGGAAAGCGTCGTACATCGCGAACTGAGCCAAATACTGGCAGACCGAGATGCGTCTGGCCTGCTTTCTTGGGCGACACGCCGCCTACCATTTTGGTGCCATACGCCAATGCTTCTCTCACATGGAAAGTGCCCTGCGGGCAATGAGAGACATGTTCAAGTAGAGTGGGCCGTCCTCACCGTCTTTCCGGTGAAACCCTGGCAGAGGACTTTGGTGTCCTTATGAATGAGCAAGTTCTGTATTGTGTCGGCGTAGCTTTTTCGAGCTGCTGTGCTAGAAAAAGACCGGCAACCAACTGCGCAAGGGACGGGTAAGAACATGAAGGTCGACGCAGTGGCGTACCTACCACCCACAAGCGACTGACCAGCACGACGAAACATGGTGACAAGGCAAGGAAGGGAGGGGATACAAATATTTATTTGTAGCACTGGTTTGTGTGAGCAGCTCGCCCGCCGGTGCTAGTTTGGGCGTGTTTGCGTGTATGCACAGGGGAAAAAAAGTATGATCATTTCGATGGTACTTATACTACATTCTAATACAACTGTCAATGACCCATTACTGCTCCAGTGGGCCAACCCGCCGACGATCCCGGGCCTTTCGGGAAGTTCGGTGAAGACTCAGGATGCTATATTTCACCTTGTCATACATTCCAGTATTGACGGCACTGCGGTACTCAAATTAGATCCTGAAAGCAGTCCAAAGAGCCAGGACTCACTTGGTCACGTCAATCATGAATCGTTCCTTTGCCTCGTTTGACGCAGACAGCGTGGGGAGTTGTTGCAATACTGGCGGTAACCACGTCAACAACTGCGAAGAGAAGAGAACGGCAATCGCGCGGAAGATGGAGACGACCGCAGACGTAGAATCTTCAGGAAAGTCGCCGACCAGACCGATGAGTAGATAGCCGACAAATTCGAATCCTTCCTTCTCCACGACCGCCTTGATGGCAGTCGCATACACGGTAAATTTCACCGGGTGGGTAGATGATGGAATGAGACTATCATGGGTCAAGATGTTCCGGAATAAATCCAACGCAGCAAAAACGAGGTCCGAATGGATGAGTGTAAGGGCCACCATTGATGCTCGGAACGCCAACGGGAATGCATTGGATTGGAAAAGCACATCTGGAGCCATTTCCAGCAACTGCAAAAGCAGTTGGATGTAGTCTTCCAAAACTGTCCCACAGCGTCAGATCTATTCAAACGTGCGGATAGGCTGGCTGCTCTTACCATCGGGAATGTCTCTCGGAGCGTTGGATTGCAACAGACTGACGATTTTGTTGGTTGACCGCTCAAATAACGCTAGGAAGGTAGCTCGAAGGGCTGCATCTGTTTCCCGACCGAACCTCCCTATGATTTTGCCTGCGATCCACAGGAAGGCCGAGAAACCGGTAGTTTCGAACGATGTCACCATGCAAGTCAGAACTGCGGGTGCGACCTGAAGAGTCGATTGACCAAACAGAGTCACACCGTGCCGGAGAACCCGTGTAGTTCGCTCGGCCGTGTCGTAGTCAAAGGCATATTTCGAGATGAACCTTTCAAAGATGGTCCAGACCTCTTGGCAGGTATTCTGACAAGCTGCAGGCAACTGATCACCGAACGGACCAATCACATGCAACATCGCTTCCAGATTTTCCAGACCGCCTGTACAAACTCGTAAGTGATAATAAATCCGGGTAACATCTTGCTGCCTTACAGCCTATCTCCTTCAATTCTTGTTTCGTGACTGGCGTGGTCTTAGCTGTGATGGAATGAATTTGGGACAGGATATCGAACGAGAAAGAGCGAAGAGATTCTGCTGCCTTCTCCATCGGCATTGCAGAGATGACGAACGCGATAGCTTCGTAAACTTGCCGTCGGTCATCCTGGACCAATTTGGGTCCGGTTGTTTTGAGAAAGGCGTGAAGGGTAGGAAGGAAATCTATGAGATGCTGCGCTGAAGTTGATAGAATGCATAGGATGAACGTTGAGAGACGGTACCTGTTTGCAATCTTGGCAGAGGTATTTGAGTGCCTGACCAGCTGCAGCGTTCACTTCGTTGTCAGGGTCTTCGAAACCTGCTGAGATGTACTGAAGCTGGAAAGATATATAGTCCGGATGACTATTGATCCATTCCGTGTAGCGTGAAATAATAAGCAGCGCAGCGTAGCGAATCCTAGGGTGGCTTGGAAGCGATGGAATGAGATCCATGATCTTCGGAACTGCGCCATCGTCAGCGACGTCGACTTCAGCACCCATGGAGCGCATAGCAAATAATGGGGCCTCAATTTCCTGCCACGAGATTGACTGGGGACCGCGAGAGAGTGCCAGGGTAATAAGGCTGTATGCCGACAGCAGACACGCATCAGCACCCAGAACGAGACAACAGTCCTTCAGAGTGTCCCCCATGACATGTCTGAAAGAGCGGAAATTGTCAGCCTCTTGAGAAGCCAAGCTGGTAGTATCGGGAGGGAAATGCAAGTGCCGGATGATAACTCCCATGAGCACCTTGTAGGCTTCGATGAACAAGGGCTCCACCGATGGCTTTTTTCCAATCGTCTGAGCAAGGCGCATCCAAAAGGGAAAAGTAATCGGGACGATGTCGAGATCTGGATACGCAGAGCAAAGGCCAATGGCATCAACGATTGGAAAGAACGTCTCCGTGTGACGAAGGATGAGAAGACGGTAGGTCTCCCCGGCTTCGGCAAAGATCTTTGCCAAGCCCCTGATCCTGTCAGGATCTTCCTTTTTTTCTTCAAGCTGAGCCTTCAAGCCGATGACACGGGGTACAATGAGCTCTATGACCGGTATGTTATCGTCGATTTCTTGTGTTTCGTGGATTAATTCACAAAGGACTTCCACGGCAGGCTCAAACAACTCATCCGAGGCCAGAGCTTCGAAAACAAAGCCAAAGAGAGGCGACTTTACGAAAAATGACATGTTGACCTCACCGGCAATGAGCCAGGTTCGGAGACACCCGAATATTTGGCTTTGCACAGCAATCGTGACGCCTGATAAAGGCTGCCGTCAAGCAAACGAGAGAATAAGACAAAGGATAACGTACCTGATGCCTGTATGTACATCGAGAGAAGATCCAATACTTGGTTGGCATTGGCAGCGAGAAGCTTGGCAGACCTGTCTCGATATTCCTCGTCCTTGAATTTCCGGGTCAGTCTGGCATTTTCGTGTCTGGATGGTGGACCTACTGTGATTGGGATTCTCACATTGGAGGCCAATTCTTCGGGAAGGACAGTCAGAAACTGCAGAAGGACGGGTACTGTGGCAGGATTGGTGCCAAATGACTCGATCATAGTTTGGATCGCATTATCCCACTCGGGGAGCTGGAGGGCGAGGCCCGATATCGCCAGGCAGAGTTGGGTGATCACGGTGCGGGGACCGGCTTGATATTGCTCGAGGGCAGTGATCAAAGTATCTCGCAGCGGGAGGAGGTTCGCTGCATCGACTTGATGAAGATCGTAAGTGACCTGGGGCGAATGAGTGAGGTGAGAGTGGCGGATGACGGGAATGGGACATGCCTTCGATCTGAATGTCTGGGCTGCAAACAGCTTTGCAGCGGGGGGTGCGTCGGGGGAGAGAAGGAGGAGGTTACAGGTGGCCCAGGCGTCGCGCTGAGACGGGGGTCGGGGTCAGATGGGCAGGTCCGGAGGGTGGAGAGTTCATTTACAGAATGCTGGAATTCCTGGAGCCACGAGTTTGCGGTCTCGAGGGCGAGCTTGTCTGGTGCGCGCGCAAAGACATCCAGTGCGGACAACAACTGCTGAACGTTGGCCATTTTGTCGTCGTCGTCGTCGTTGTCGAACTCGCAAATTAGCGCGACCTTATCGGTGTTTATCGGTGTTGACGTAGTGGCAACACGACAGTTACTGGGTATATTTCGCTTGTCGTCTGCAGAATTCAAAAACCATAGCGTATTCGAAAGAGAAACAAGTAGAAAAGTGAACACCAATCGTCCTCAAGATGTCCTAGCACCGTCAAGGACAGCGAGAGTATCATACTAAAAGGGAGAGACAGTAGCCAAGCCCGAATGTCAGTTCAAACGAGTGTGGAAAAATGTTCCAGAGGGCAATAACGAGCGGGAAGCAAAGATGACAATGTACGCTAGCAAGAGAACTAAACGGGTAAACTAGAAGAGGCGCGGGCCGAGATGAAAATAAAGAAGCGCACGACCATCAACCTACTGTAACAAGGCGACCCCCAGACCACCCAAACACGCGATCACCTTCTCTTACCGGAGGAAGCGACGGTTCTTGGTCTGCACACAAACAGTCAACCATCGCATATAAATAGAAGTCCGCTTGCACTCACTGCGTTCTTCTCCGGTGTCAGTGGCCGGCCGCTCTCGATCCTCCGCTTCTTGTCTTCCAAGTCAGCACGTTGCTTGTCGAGAGCGTCTTTCATCTCCTTGTGCCGGGCGTAAAGCTCCTCCTCGGATTGCTTCAGCTTTGACTCCTTTTCTTGAACCTTTTGTTGGAAGACCATCTTCATCTCGGCTTCCATCTTCGAGAGCTTAGCCTCGTGCAGAATGCGTTCTTCTTGCATCTTGGCCGAGGGGCTGCAAGGAGGTCAGGGGTGATGCTCGGGTTACGACGCGATACTCACTTGACTTCCCGGAATACGCTCGAGTCTTGGGCGACGCCCATGCTCAGAAGCTTCTCAGTTCTCCAGTTTTCGTACAGAACATCGTTCGTGTACTCTCTAAGTTCCTCCATATATGTGCGGACGAGCATCTGACGAAGCTTGACAAAGTCACAATGGTCTTCGTTGTCCACTTCTATGACACCCCATGGGTATGCACGGCCACGGACTTCACGATTGTCGGGAGTCTGTACGACGTGATCTGAACCAACAATAGCAAAAGGAATCTTGCTGGCAATTTCCTCTGCCTCTGCTAGTGTTTCCTCATCCTCGTTCTCATAAGTGGGTGCCTGGAAAATCTGGATCTTGTGGTGAGCAATGTCAGCAAGAATCTAGAAGGGTGAAATTAGAAGATGAGGCGGTAGGAACGAATGGGTTTGCCGTACTCTGGCCTTGAAGTTGACGATCTCCTCGTCGGTCAACGTGTCAGCTTTGGCGATGACGGGAATGAGGTTGACGCGGGTATGTAGACGACGCATGAACTCGACATCGATCTGCTTAAGGCTACGAGAGGATGAGAGGCAGAAAAGATACGCGAGAAAACACGTACGAGTGGCCGGTAGGCTGAATGAAGTAAAGGCAAGCGTGGACACGGTTGTCGACGATCTTCAGGCGATTCACGCGGTTCTCCTGCTCCAGGTAGGAGTCAAAACGCGACTCGATATTATCCAATATGGGTCTCCAGCTAGAATTACGTGTTAAAAAAGCGCATTTTGAAGAGATTTTTTTTCGCACCTGTCGTCGTTGTTGACGAAGTCGCCAAAACCAGGGGTATCAACGACGGTCAGATGCAGACGAACACCATTCTCTTCGATATCTGGTGGAAGGCGGAGTGAGTGCGCGCGAATAACTATGAGGACGGAGACATACCTGCTCCAATGCTCTCGATAGCGACGGTCTTTGGACGCTCGGAGGCGGGAGGAGGGGGTTGTTTGGGGGGGTAAAGAGGGGTATTGAAGAGCGTGTTAATGAGCGTGGACTTGCCGAGACCAGATTCACCTAAAAGAAAGATGAGCAACAAGCAATGAGAGGGATGCGAGGACGAACCGACGACCATGGCTGTAAACTGAAATCCCTTGCGCACGCTCTTCCTGTGGACCTGGTTGGGAAGGTTTGCAAAACCGACGTAGCCCATGAGCTTCTTGCGGATGACTGGGGAGATGCCGGGGGTGTTGTTCTGCTGGAGAGCTGGACTAGAGCCATTAGGATAAGGGTCGGGTGAGGGAGAGAAAGAGGCAGCACGAGAGTACGAGGAAGTCATCTGAACACAAGAAATCGACGACGACGGGTCTTTCTCTCTCTTTTTTTTGGGTGGCGAAACGAACCAGCAAATGGTCCCTTTGCGTGATGTTGCCCTTTATTTGCCCAATGTGGCGCTAATAAATATGGGTATACAACGCGAACATCTCCTCCTCCGACACAGGTCCCGTCTCACTCCCCGTCTCCGATGATCTCGCATCCTCCTCCTCCTCCCAATTTATTTCTCTTTTTCGTGTAGCCTCTTCTGCGTCGATCCGTGCAAGCTCTCTCAGCACAGCACATCTCTCCTTTTCCATCGCTGGCTTGTCTGCGTTGTATATCGTCCTCCCTCGCGCCCCGAAGCGCCCGATGTTCTGATGTGATGGCCCTCCTTTCCCCTCTCCCCTTGATTTGTGCCGTGACGTAATTCGCATACCCGCCCGCGGATTGGCGTAACGTGCAATATAGGTCGCTAGGAGTGCAGTCCGGGCATCAGCAGAGTGGTGAACAGTCATTATGGAGTGGCCAGCCACGGTAGAGTAGAAAGTGTCGTTGTCGTTCTCTCCTTCTGCTTGCACTTTATATATCTACACCGAGTGTGGAATAAAGCTCTTTGACCCACTATCAAAGCGTCTTGTTCTCTAAACGGGCCATTCAGGCACCGCTGTGCATAATGGCCCTCAGGAAACGTTGGCCGTAAGCTTGAAAACTGGTCCGGTCAGTCACTTCAGACGAACCACAGATCGACCACGTACTGTCTGTCCGCGCATAATGTCCCACTGAGTCCAGATCAAACTTGCCCCGGATCACATCATCCAGATCCAGCTCGGCAGTCAGAATATCCTCCGCCTTCCTCGACGGTCCCGCCAGCACGGTCCCAAGTGGGCTGACGATCATACTGCCCCCATTGATCATGATCTTGTCTGGATCGCGATCGTTGGCGTCCCCGACCGCGTGGTCTTCGGGGTAGTCCCTTACCGTCGCAAACTGACACGCTGACAGGACAAAGCACCGCCCTTCCACAGCAATGTGAACCATTGTGTTGCTCCAAACTTGTCGGTGATCCACGGTGGGCGCACAATAAATCTGGGTCCCCAGCGAATAATAGTGTGTCCTCACTCATTACTCTCAGTCAGACATCCTCCACTGCCTGATGGCGATCACTTACACAGTGGCATGTAGTTTTCCCTTGCCAACAATGTACTCTAAGTAATCCATGGCAGAGCATGGTGGCAATCAAACTCACCAGCAAATGGCAGCTGACAACTTGGTCTTGACTGCCTCGCCCTCAGGGGATGAGAACGTTCTCTCCAGTACGGGCAACGTTGTCCCGTCCCCTAATCCCCATATCAGCCGCTCCGTGCCCGTCGGCATCAGCTTCCGGTGCTTTCCAACCAGTCCTTCCACTGGGTCGACAAAGATCACCGTGCAATACAGCGTACCTCCCTCACGCTCGATGATACCCATCACAACGAAAACCCCAGTCTCCTTGCTGACCGCTTCGATCTGCGAGATAGCGGTCGACGGTATTTCGATCGCCGACTTGTAATATCGCAGGAACTCGTCACGGCCTTCGGCACTCCGTTCCCCCACAACGCACCCAAACGTGGACATCTTGGGATACCCTCCAATGCTGCGATCGATCAATCGATCACAACCCATAGCTGGTGCGTTCAAGAGCGACTCACAACGCCTCGGGAAAGACTACCAGCTGAGTATCATCTCGCTGCTTTGCGAGCTTGGTCAGGTTCTCAAACTTTTGAAGAGTGTCTGATAGATCGAATAAAGCAGTGCAAGTCTGCACGACGGACGCACGAATCGTGTTCGGCATTTTCGTGGTTGTTCGAGTGGGATGCTCACACCTGATTATGTAAAAATATAAAATTAATCCTATAGTTTTCCGTCTATTGATGAGCAGAAGACATGACATCGGTCGGTGGCAATGCAGGCTCTGGAAGCCATTCCTTTGGGAAATCCTTCAGACTAGGTCGAGTCGTCCGACCCCGAGCATGATCCCCCTTTTTGGCTTTCCTGACCTTGGCTTCGATATGCCTCGTGTCCAACGGAAGGTCTTGGTAACGAGTCGACTTTCCGTCCTGCCAACAACATGTCGGTATGTCTCGAACAATGCAAAGGATCAAAGACGCACATTCGCCACCGTAATAAGGTCGTCGATGGTGTCACTGATCCACTTCAAGTTCATCGCTGGCTGAGGAAAGTCCTCGCACGCGATCTTGATGTACCCATGCTTTTCGTGCTCTCCGTCCGCTGAAAGGCCCGCATTTTTGGGGAGGTCGGGCGTCCATCGCGGGCCAGCAAGCAGTTTGATCTTGTGTATAGCCAGGTCGTCCCGCAGGGGCAGCCAGCTCACTGGGACGACGACAGTTCGCTTCGCAGTGAGCGGGTGCTCTTCCCCAGCATAGTCGACAGACCGAACTACGAGGGGCGTTTCCGAGTTCGGCGGTACGAATGGTTTACGGAAGGCTGAAAAAGCGCTCGACGTATTTTCTCGAGACTCGCGAACGCGTGCGACGTACCGACAAACTTGGGCATCTCGTTCTCGATGAGACGCATATAGTATGCGAGCTGCCGTTGCTGGTGCAAGGCAATGTGAGCGCCGGACGGTATGTCGTCGCCAGAAAACTCTGGAAAGTCTTGCTCGACATCGAACTCCACCAAGTCGCGTGGTAGTGGCATCTTCTTTGCTACTTCTCGCCGTGCAAAGATGTGGGGTGTGCTGTGGAATCCCCTGGATAGCTGCAGCGAGGAGAAGGTAGGCCGCAGACATGGCAATAGAAATCGCATCCTCGCTGGATCCAGATGGTCACAAAGCCAATTTGGTCAACCTCAAAGACGTTTGCCAAACAAACACAAACTCGTCCACCCCTTCATCTAATCGTCATGGTGGTGCGTTTCCTAGAGACGATCGAATTGACTGTTCTGCATGATCAAGCCTTTAATACTAGCGGTTGAACCTCGAGATCAAAGCTGAACTGGAGGGTGTCACTGATTTGAAACCTGCCACCGAAAATTTTGAGTACTTCTTCAAGGTCCCCCTCCCTTTGTGCACTCGGGTCTCGAGCTGAACCATTCATTCTTTAATCATGCAGGTCGCATGCACGTCCTGCCGTGAAGAACACCCAAAAATTGTGTCTCTCAATCGCATCGCGAGTCAATCTCTTTCGTCCCTGTGGCTCCCCTCGTTGACCCAATACCATCAGGAGGAACGCGAGGTCAGCGGAGGCAGACACGGAACCGCACATTTTATATGGCGTTGCCAAAATTGCAAGCACGAGAATTCAGCCAAGTTCGACACGTCAGTTCCTGTCCGTCCATACACTGTAGACCACTCCGAGTCTAGGATATTCTCCTCCATTCTGATTGTCGAGTGTCGAGGCCTCGAGTTTACCAAATTTGACCCGGTAGGTACTTCCGACAAAGTACGTTGGTCCGGACTAACAAGAATGTAGAGGGGACAATGGATGTGCAAGGGAATTGGTTCTAACACGACCTTTGGAGATGTAGAATTCACAGAGGGTGAATGGTTTGACTATGACGAGAAGGTATGTGCCAAGAGGATCATCGACCTGCTGACCTTTATCAATCTATTTATGCCTTAGGGAGCTCGCCCTGTCCAGATCACCTCCCTGACTAGCCAGTTTACTCGGGCTTGATTATAGCGACTCGTCAATTGTGATTTCCAACGCTGTTTCAACTCTGGTAGCCTGATAGGATATTCGAGGGTCAACTAACTTGAATGAATACCTCGTCGGGGTAACGCCAAATGATCCACGTCCTAGGACTGTTTGGGCCGTCACTGAGAGCAGACACGACTCGACAGTTTTCCTTATCCTGTCGTGATTCACGTACCAGCGCTACTACATCTCATTACCAGTTCATGGTGCACACGATACAGACATTATAAAAGCACATATGGAACAAATGACCCAAGGAACTTGAATGCGACAAAATGCGAAAAGCAGATGGATGAGATAGAGATACAATGATCGGTGTCCTTGTGCACTATTGACTGCTTACTTGAAGTCATTGAAAACCCAACCTTCAGGTAAGATTAAGTAAGGGTGCTCAATGAGTTCTCCAGCGCTCGCGCGGGCGTCAGGTTGCCTATAAAACTCTGAGTCTATCATATGAGTGTCGGTGGGTAGATGCTTACACGGCAAAACATCTTTCCTTGAAATCGACGGCAAGGTCGGACAGGATCACGTCCGAAGGAATAGGGGGTGATTTCCCTTCATGGGAGACCTGGGTGTGTGTAAGCAATGATACACAAACACAGGCGACGACCAAACCTTGAACATCACTGTAAAGAAGTCCTCGTCCGGCCAGGGTCTTCTGCCAGCCCACATCTCCAGTACAACACATCCCACGCTCCATATATCAACTTTAGAATTGTATCCCTTTCCCTTCTGACTGCCAATAACTTCAGGAGCCATCCAAAACACGGTACCTTGCATCGCGGTGTACGCCGCTTGGTCGTCATCTGCACGCTTCGAAATTCCAAAGTCAGAGATCTTGCAGACGCCCGTCCTTTCAACGAGAATATTGTCCGCTTTGAGATCCTAGGGAATAGATTAGAACAACGTCATTGACCGTCAGAGACTCGGTTACCCTATGGATGATGTTCTTGGAATGTAGGTACGCCAAACCGTCAAGAATCTGGGCCGTAAAAGATTTCGTAACTTCCTCGTCAAACTTGCCATGGTCTCGAAGGCAGCTCCCAACGGAGCCGCCAGGAACATATTCCAAAAAACTACGACATTTGTGATGGTTTGAGACACAAAGAGCTGGTTACTTACATGCTCAGGAAACATGGAGTTTCTTCGAATCCAAGATAGGCGACAATGTGAGGATGGTCCAAGTCTTTTAGTGTCTCGCTTTCCATTTTCAACGCTTGCACGAAAGTGACTTGGCGACTGTCATTTTTATCGCTAGCGGTTGTAGGTATCTCAACCTGCTTTACAGCGATCATCTCTCCAGTGGTGGCATTCAGTGCGAGGTAGACACGGCCGTACGTGCCCTTTCCAATGAGTTCGCCACGGACCCACTTGAAAATCGCTGCAAACAGAGTCAGCATAATCCTCAGTTAATTAGCAGATTACACACGTCTGGGGCCACCCGATGAAGTGTCGACTGTAGGTTTGTTGATGGCTGGTTTCTTCTGCGAAGTAGTGACCTCTTCTACGTGTCCACCCCACAGTTTCGTGCTTCTGCGCAACAAGTTGCCATACGATGGCTCGGCTCTAGATGTACGGTCAAGTCGCCTCTTATGTTCTTCGGCAACAATTCGGATCGATTTCTTGCCCCTGACGTTATTGATCCTTTCTCGATCATTGGATGTGATCCCATGGAACGGATCAACGGCTGTGGGTGAAGTACCTCCAGAGTTGGCTTCGATAACAGGTTTGTCGAGATCATGCTCAGGGAAGAAGTCCTCAAGGCGTTCATACACATCCTCCGGAGGTGGACGGTGAGCCCATGTATGCTCTTCGAATGTGCTTTTGTGTCCGTCTCGAGGTGTACGGGATCGAAGGTCACGTAACGGTGGTGGTTGAGGAATATAATCGGGAACAGGGATATTGGACGATGAGCCACGTAAATTATTACTTGGGTTATGCGTGATAACTTCGAGAGCGGGACGTGGACTTGACTTCGGACTGGTATTGGATCCTGGCCTATCTTCCCGAACAATTTGACTTAGTGGCCTGCGAGACCACAAATCTTGCGTTGCAGTAGCATAATCGTCGGAGCTGACACTGTCAACCGGAGTGTCCGACTGCTGAAACAATCTCTGCGAAGCCATACGTGCTTTGAAATCCCATATGACCTTGTCAGCGTCCCCAGGACGTAAAGTTGATTCAGATAGTGTTTCTTGTCCGCTAGACGAAGAGTTTTGTCGCAAATCTGTGGTTCTCCCAGCTGATGCGTATACAAGGGTACTAGAGTTCGCTGACGTACTGGGTCTCGTGGTGGCAGCACTCACAGGGCTCCGTGGAGGTGTTTCGGGGTGTCGCGAAGAGGAAGTGTACGGGCCCGCCCGCAATGCAAAGGGTAATGGATTCCCACTAGATCCATCTTCCCTGAAGGGCATGTCTCCAAACTTCGAAACAGAGCTACTAGTAGAATGACTTTGATGGCCCAGAGATGGCAAGGGTCGTTGTACATCCCCGTCGCGCGATCCCTCGTAGTTCACGATATCACCAGAACATGGAATCCGTTGTTGAGCAGGAGAGGTCGAATGTGGTCGGGGATAGGGTTCTTGACTTGGCGACAAGTAGGTTGCAGGACTGCCCAAAGTGGAAGGCGACGACTGCGGTTGAGGAAAAGATCGAGTTGGTGTGTTTGCTTCGATATTCGTATTATCAACCACAGATCCTTGGGTAGGGGGCAGAGGACGGTGGGGACGTAGAGTAGAACCTACTAGAGGGTCCGTTGATCTGACGAGTGTACCGGTAGAATTTGATGCGACATGAAGTTGGGGACGACTAGGAGTGGGACGAAGGGGCGGCGGCGGGGATAAGCTCTGAAGCATCTCCGTGCTTTTTGTATTTCTCAAGGTCCTGTTAGGGACAGGGTCCGCTGCAATCCAGGTGACATAAGAACCAGTTGGAGCGACCTTTCCTCCCGTTTTACGGGATGGGGTTGGGGGTGGACGAACGGCGCCCCGTGCTGGTGTTTCAGTAACTCCCCTTCTCCGCGAAACTGACCGTGGAGAGGACCCTCTTCGTGTGAGAGTCAGTTCCTGTTCCCGAGTAGCAGCAGTTTCATCAGAGGCGAGGGCACGAGGCGTTTTCGCCTTCTCGACTAGTGAACTGGGTAAGGCACGGGGCCGTTCCACGTCATTCATATCTACTCGTTCGCCCTCCCGAGGGTTTTTCTCTCTCTCTCCCGTAGTAGAACTCCTACGAATTGGTCGACGAGGTGGGATTGGGGTGTCTTCCAGCGTAGAAGCGGGCTGAGGCGGTTGTATGGCTGCTCCAGAGCTCATATCGGGCTGGCGTCGTCGATCTATGGATGAAGAATATGGTACTCTCGTAGACACTGGTGAAGGAGGCTGTCGAGGATAGTACTGGATACTTGAGGACGGCGAAGGAAAAGCACTTGGTAGGTTGGGTAGGTACTTGGGAGGACGTAACGTGCTCCGGTTGTCTGCATCATCGAAGTCATCAGACACGGCAGATGGCTCATAGCCAGTTGGATCCTCTGATGATATGCTCTCCTGCCGGGAAGGTTGCGAAGCTTTTGATCGCGGGACCAACGGGCCAAAAACTGATGGTGGGGGAGGAATTGTCCTAACCGGGGAAGTAGGCAAAGAAGGTTCATGAACTCGTGCGTGAGGATGGCATACTAAGAACTTGAGATTGCCTTCGCCATCTCCTTGCTCCCTAATCAACCGCAGCAAGCTATCATTCGTCAATGCCTCGCCGACCGCAGCTGCACGGGTGACTTGGGTACGATAAATAGCAAATCCAGAAGTTTGATCCTCGTCCGGGATTTTGAGCTATAGAGGACCAATTAGTGACGATCGCAAACAAAAGAAAGAGAGATGACCTCGGTAAAAATCCGCTCCCAAACAAAGGCAGCGCTGTTTGCTGGTGTTACGTCGACTGCCGTGAAAGCATGGCAGTCGTGAGTAACCATGATAACCCTTTCTTGGGAAGGCAAATTAGAAGAGGGTGTCGGAGACTATATGCAACTGTTAGCAAGCAGGCAATAATATGAAGAAAGGTAGTCCTGACATGGAGCGAACTTTCAGACTCCTTGGGACGATGTGAAGATTCCCTCCGATGCTTCCAGAACTTCTCGGTTATCTTCTGGATGCGAGAAGGTTGTGGCAAGTCAGGACGGTCATTCACGGTCGAGCCGTCATCGTGGGTAAATAGGGTAGTCGCAATGTCAGGAGGGACTGCCTGACCTGGTGTGCTTGGGGGAGGGGTCGATTCTACGGCGTTAGAACTTTGGCTGGATGGCGAAGAAAGAGTGGGGTTTGAATGGGAAGAAGTGAGATCAGTTTTTACAATCGGATTGGCAGGTTTGGCAACGATACGATGTAGGACTGGTGGAGGCATCGGTGGAGTGGGGTGCGGCAAGGACGGGTGGGGGGTCTGAGGGTGGGGGTGGGATGGTGGGGGATGACCATCATCGCTGCTAGAATCACCAGGATCTGGATTTGCGAGTACAAGGACTCTACGGCCTCTGTGCGTGCTCGACTTTGTGTCCTCAGACATGGTATGGGACGACATGCACGCGTTGCCAACGCCGTCCGATCGAGTGGATGGATATTTATGAGGGATTGGTGGTTGTTGGGAAAGACAAAAGAAGGGAGAAGCGGGGGACAGAATGGAACGAGAAGGAGAAGAGGCGAGGGAAGGTGATATGCTTGGCGAAATGGACCTGGATGTATGCGCAACCAGCCGGTCAAGTTGATGGGCCGTTGGAAGGTCTGCAGGCGGCGAGGGGCTGACATAATCAACATGGCAATGTCACCCCCAGAAATGGAAGTTTACTGATGCATACAAGCGAGACGTAGGCATGGTCATGAAAAAAGCGTGCTAATGTTATGCCGTGTGCTTTCCATTACTCGTGCGTTCGGATCGTATCTACTTCACTATCGCCGGATGACATCCCCTCGTGCACCTCCACCTGTCCAGGAACCTCAGCGTGTCTCTCATGCGATGGGGAGTCCGCATCGTGTCACCTTGGGAAACTCCGCGCGTTCACTCAACATACTCTCTCCCCAACAGAGAAGCTTCAGAAGCTGCACGAGCTTCACTTCCTTCCCCTGCCCAAAACTATCCAGAATGGCGGCATTTACTTCTCCCGCTGTTTTCATCCGTTGCGCTGGAGACAACAGGTCCGTAATTGCGGGTGGTGCCGATGATGACGAATCAAACGCAAGCAGTGCCATTGTTCGTTCCAACTCTGCGAGGAACTCCGGACTCTCCTCTCCACGCGGTGCTAACTCGTCTTGAGCAAATTGTAATGCTTCCCCAATCCGCCCGTGTCGTATGTATTCAATCAACTTTTGTTGCTGAAGATGGAAATATAAGGAAGGATTCGTATCCAGTATCTAGACAAGATGTAGATTGATTCAGTACATTTTGCCAATCAATGAACTTCCAAAGAAAAGAAAGATCATATTGAAGACTGAAGTTTTAGTGTCAAGTCTCATCACCGACTTCACCAAGTCTGAGAGTGGTGCATGAAACATTTTAATCCTTTCCGACTCTACGTTTACTCCAATGAAGGATATAAAACTTACCTCGGGGTTCAAATCATTTACACGAGTGATAGCCTCCTCAACGTTGCCACGTTGCAGCGCCTCACGGATTACCATTCTGCTCTCGATGGATTCAAAGTCTACCGGAGGAATTATGCCTGCCTCGTCACTGAATTCCTGGGCCGCAGACTTGTATCCCTCGATCACGAGGTAATCCATAATAAGCCGGTTCAGATCACTAGTATGAAGATCATATATCAGTCATCAAGAAACAAGCTAACAGATAACGGATAGAAAGGATCAGATAATACATGCAATTTTGAAACTCATCTCGGAATTCAGAGAGATTCCCAATAATGTTCGCATCGTGTCGAATATCAAAACATGAGGAGCCACTCACTGTTTTGTAACCTGGACCTCATGAAGGCGGCGTTCCCACTCATCCTTGCGTATGGATATCTTCGGAGGCTAGATGAAATGCATGAGCACCTGCTGGGATTGGAATGAAAAGAAAGTACAAACCATGAGTGACTCGTGGCTGTAGGCGAGAAATTTAGGTTCATGCTGAGTTTAGGGCAGGGTATGGGACCTAGTTGCTTGTTTTGGACTTATGATGGTCGCTCTACAAGTATTAAGCCCTATGTAGTGATACATCGTAAGTACTTGACTAGTCTTAGGCGTGCACAACGATGCATTATCGCGCCAAAAATCACAGGTAGCAGCTTCAAATTTACCAAGGGTTGGATTCAGATCGTTGATCCTTTTGATAGGTACCCAAGTACGTTGTGCACTGAAGCTGAACCCAGAAAAGGCTGTGGCTTCCAATCGAGTGGAAGAACTAAGGGAGTTAGTTAGGCACAGAGCCATCCGAGGGTCCAGCATTACACACATTAATTACAACTTTGAAACAATCCCACCAGATCGAATCATGTCAAAGAAGGTATCTTTGTCTGCTGTACCTGGTATAGATACCATCTATCAGAAAACAAGAGTGATCAGAAAATTTCGCGTACTCTGTTTTTCCCCTCCAGAAGTACCAGTTTTATGTTGGCCCCTTTTTGCTTTGTTTATTCTGCTGAGCGATGGCGTGGGCAGCGAAGGCTTTCCCGTACCACGGGCGGCCTTGGCTTCTTCCTCGGCGGCTGCGGCTGCTAGCTGTGATTGCTGAATGGCATTGAAAAGTTTGACCACTTGACACATCAAATAGGAAGGTTAGTGAGCCAAGAGCGAGAGCAAGAATAAGATACTGCACAGATGCGTTTAGCTTACCGCCTCTCTGTGCGATCTTCCGCAAAGATCGTTCGCTTTCACCGCCCCAACCTCCGATCACATCTCTCACTCTGGCCCTTTCCTCCTTCTCCTTGCGTTCTGTTTGAATGACTTTCCGTGCTTTTAATTCCAGTCTGGCATCGTTTTTTTGGTGCGCCACAGAGGGCTTGAGTGACAAGGGAAGATCTGAGGGCGCATCCGTGTTGAGGAGGGACTGTAGCGTCGCGCCGAAATGTGAAGGTTCTGTAGCTCTCCTCTTGCGCTTCAACGTTTTCTTTGATTTCGTTCTTTGCCCATCGCCAAGCTCGTCATCTGTGTTTCGAGACAAGCTCTCTTGATCAGTGTCCTCTGCCTCGGAAGAAACTGAGAGCCGAGGGTCGTCGCTTGAAGCCACGGAGTTGTCTTCTCTTCCCTCCACCGACTTTACGCGTTTGTTCGTATGCATATGTTCCTGAGTATAATAGATGAGCTCCTCTTCAGAGAGGCAAAAGAGTGTCCAGGCTACGCAACGTTCGGTTTGGTACAATATATATGTAAAACCGTAGGCGTTGTGTGAGATGCAGCTTTATTTACGCAACAAGTAACCTTGACTATTTGTCTTAGACCTGGTCTTAATTACATACGGTCTCACAACCTCTTCGCCTCAGCAGCAGTTCTTGTTGAGTCCCGCGAGCTGCTAAGCTGGTTCACTGTAAAGTATGCATTCCTTGCCGTCCGAACTAAAACTGTACAGCGGTCCATTAGCGAGACTGACTTCAATCACAACTTAGCCCGGCCAAGTAGTTGTCCCATCCGCAAGGCAGTTATACAACTAGAAGTGGATTAGCAATGGACTTTGCCAGTGCATCGCTCTGTCCCATGGATCTAACACCGGAACCAGACCTACATCCATTGTACCCTAGTCCGGCTCAAATCGCGCACTTGTTGTCCTCGCACTCCGGTCTCGGACCTTCACAGAAGAGCATTCTTGTCTGCCATTGTCTGTCACGCGCCTGTTTGTTCGGCGATCTCTCCCTTTTGCAGTATATCTTCACCGATCACCAAGCTCAGCCATACGTAGACCTGAACACATGCGATGAAGACGGACTCGGGTTGATCAGCCTAGCCATACAAGGCTTTGGATCAGAATCGGATAGAGAGGTCGAACGTGAAGAATGTGTCCGCCTTCTCATCACTCAGGGTGCTGATGTCTCAAATGCTGACAATGGTGAGTAACTTGTGCAACGTACGTTACGTACCTACTATCTAGTTGCTTATTCCTTTGTTAGCCGGATGGACTGCTCTTCACCATGCCGCTATATTGGCGCCCCCAAGCCTGGTATCGCATTTAATGACCCACGGTTGCTCGCCTTTCTCGGTGACAAGACGTAATTTGACACCACTCGACATTGTTACTGCCCACACGCTTCTTCCCGGTCGTGAGGATATCGCTTTATTGCTTGAAGAGTCCATGAGGGGTGAAGGTTGGACCGGTGGAAGGATGGAACAGAAACGACGCGCCCTCGATGAGCAACTGAAATGCAGGAATCGTCAAAAGGTCCTTTATGATAGTATTTCACAGGCACTAGAGGTACCCGCTCAGTGGTGGGGAGAGCAGGATGCCGAGACTTCGACAACACTTTCCAACTCAGAAGACGACGAACTTGATGAGGAATCCTTCGTAAGTAATATCTTTCACTCAGACGCTTTATTAATGAATACATACAGACTCCTCCACTGAATTTCACTTCCATGCTCGCTTGGTCTCCTCACGACCTGGACAACATCTTTAATGCTGTTATCACCAATGCTCCCTTGTCTGTTAGGAATGCACAACCTGCCAATGTTCTCTATCTCATGGCACGCTTTGCATGCTTGACTTGCGATGCAACCTGGTTAGAAGATTTAATCCTCGGTGCGACAGACGTCATCGAAGAAAGATTTTTCGTAAGTTCCTCCCTCAACTTATGCCTCAGTTACTCGATGTATATTCAGAGCCACCCGGAGGACGTGACCTGTCTAATATTTTGGTTATATAATGTGACTGTCTGGCTCCATCTAATGCGATGCGACAACTCCATCAACGATGCCTGCGAAATGTTAGGTTCATTCGAGCTCCTAGAGCAAGTTGTTAACTCTGTTTTTGGTGAGTAATAACTGTAATGCATTATTTTCCTTTATTCAATTCTACTAGTTTTTATCATCCGCTTCGCAGAGCGTAAGATAGACCAGCTACTGGATGCGGCCTTACTAGAGAATGCCCCGCTTCCAGCCGAGCTCGACAGTGTGCAATTTGAATCTGAATGGTCATTTTTGAGACCATTCAGTGCCAAGAAGAAGAGCGGCGCTGCCCATAACCCTGGTCCTCCCCAAAGTAATGGTGCACCGTCCTCACCCCCTTTCTCGCCATCACGACCACCTTCTCCTTCAATAAATCTAAAAACTCCTGTCCCAACCACTCCAAAGGCGCTCTCATCTTTACGGCAAACTCTCTCGCGCGCTCGCACACCGACTAACGCAATTTTCGCTGATGTCTCTCCGTCGAAAGGCTTACGAGAGCTGGTTTCCTTTATTACTGCTCTCCACTCCCTGTTGACATTATCGGATATTAACCCTGTATTAATCATACAGTTCTGGTCTCAAGTTATGTATTGGACTTCCAGTGAGTTGTCTCACTTCTTCTATGCATTTTGAGCTCATATGAGATAGGTGAAATTTTCAATCGTGTGCTAACCAGGAAGAAATACCTGTGCCGGTATGGGCTTTGGCATCGTGCGCATCTTTTTCTGATGTCAGCAGGTCTCGAGCGATTCAAGTTGGTTTGAACCTGACTGTACTTGAAGAATGGATAGATGATATGGGGCTTCCTCGGGGAGTCGCATCACATTTCTCTCCCGTCAGAGATCTCTTGATGTGGCTTCAGGTACCCTCTTGTCAATTACGTCCCGCTCTATTTGCTGATAGTCCTATTGTATTGCAGCGTTTATCGTCGATCAACGACTTTTCTGATCTAGTTGCCACTATCCAAACTATGAAGAGTATAAACCCTCTTCAAGTAATTCAAACTCTTTTTTGGTTAATCAATGCTAACTTGCTTTGGCTGCATTTAGATGCGACGCGCTGTGCGTGACTACAAATATGAAGTCAACGAGAGCAGGATGACCGAGGAGTGTGTACAGTACCTGACGCAGTTACAAAAAGACTGGGAACGTCATAGAGTCAAGATAGGCGTTGCAGCGTTACGGAAGGAGGTAAGCTATGGCAGTGTCAGTGTCTACTAATGTTAATCCTGTTGTCAGATCAATGAACGGGACTGGGAACGGGATACCGACGAAAACTCTATTACTGATCAGTCTGCAAGTACGAAATCACCCAGCATTTCTACGACGGATACGTTCACGGTGCAGCACAACGTCGACCTGCTGTTCGATAGAACTTTCGTTCAATCGTCATGGGAATCCGTTAAATCGCCGCAGGTGCTTGGAGAGTTGCTGGATTCACGCTATATGCTACCGCTATTCCTCCCATCTAACCCTCGCATGCTATCTGCCGCACCAGCCAAACGACATGTTGTGGATCTCGCGAGACGCACATCAATTTACCAACCTAAAACAAGGGTTACAAACCACACGTCGATGGCGTGGGCTTGTCGGAGTCGCCAAGTCCGTGAAGTCAGCATTGATACTTTGCGGTGGCTGGACAGTTTCAAGCCATCGAGGTGGGCGAGACCGATATATATGGATCCTTCGACCCCTGGAGATAGTGGGAATTCTCCCCCCATTTCGCCTTTCGTTGGCACAGATGACTCTCGAATTAATGCCACTGCCTTTCAACCAGCCCCACCTTCTACACCCCTAACTCGGAAGCCATCAACCAGGAGCAGAAATCGCACAAGCTTGATTGGAGACCAGTTGACTCCTCTCGTATCACCTTCGTGACCTCTTGCACCAGTTTCAGGTTCTCCCGTTTCGCCCCCATATATCCCGTTCTCCATCATCCACAGTAGAATTTGAGGGTCATTGACCAATTGATCTATTGCCCTTTAGCACTCCGAGACGTTATCCGCTACGGTAGACTGTCAACAATGTATCTGTTTGATTCGGGAAGGCAATGAACTTGAACTTATTTGCTGCTATTAGTGCAGATAGGGTATTCGTCAGATTTAGGGCATCACAAGAATATTTGCTCGGAGTAGGATGACGTCACGGAACACTACAGGGCAGGCTCCTACTGGTGGCGGGGAGGCATTGGATCAGAGTTCGCGAGATTCTTCGTTAGATAGTAGCATCATGTCAGCCACCACTTTACCGTGGATCCACTTCTACGAGAACTCTGTAATATCCGTGGTCAAGCCCCCAACACTCCTGTTGCTACTTCCAGATGACCAAGTTGGCTGGTGTGAACAGGTCTGCACTCTGTTGAACTTTCTCCCGGTCCAATTCACTAACTTGGTCGTGACGTTCAGTTCTCCCAAGAAGGCTACAACGTCATTCACTTGACATACCCTCTTCCGGAAACCGTTTCCTTCACAGATGTCTTGAATAATGCAGGAATAACATTAATCAATCAAGGGGGAAATGAATGTGGCCTCGTGACTTACGGACTCACAACCCAGGATGCCGATAAGATTTTCTCGTGGCTTGCGAGTCCCATAGGCCTCAAAGTTATCGTGCACTTTTGTCCGGACGCGAGGGATATTTCCCCGGGATTCTTAATCAAGGACTCGGGTTCACACTATTTACCGTGAGTTTGCCATGATTAATCAGGGACGAGTACCGATCATTGGGAAGAGTCACGTTTCATCTGGCATCCTCTCAGGAAACTTTTCACGCGTCTATTCTGCCTTTGGAGGAGCCAGTTAATCTAGGTTATGCTCTGCCAACACATGTACACCCCCCAATCAAGGCATATACGTATCCGCTCGTACCCCATTCTCCCCCTTTCCCTTTCTCTGAAGGAGCTCCAGTCTTAGTCACGGTTGGAAAGCCACGCCCCGTCGATGCTTACTTCCGTTCCGCCAACAATCTCTCTTTGACTCGCACTCTAGAGACGCTCAAGCGATACTTGGGCCCTCATTTCAACCTCGAGAAATTATGGGACATGCATACTTATTACGAGTTTGTGGAAAGAAATGCGCCGAGTAGGTCGAGGTATTTCCCTATACGTCAACTGCCTAAGCACTAGTTCAGAAACTATGACCACGATGGTCAGACTTCTTTAGTCCTAGTCTGGTTTGGTGCCCACCTTCCTACTAGGTAAAGACGCCATATGTCAATCACGTTCCTACAATGACTGGTGGTGTTGGATATGATGATCTCGCGAGGTTCTACAAGGTTCGCACCAATTGATCTGGCTGAGGCACTAAAACACGTTTTACAGTATCATTTCACGACGGTAGCGTAGAAGTCCAAGTAATTTAATCATTTCTTGACCAGAGATGAAGGTCACTCCGACCAAGTTCGAGCTGATCACGGTCTCCAGAACTAGTGAGATTCCGAATTATCTGACTGGTTACCCTTCTACACTAATGCCTTCCAAAGTCGGCTCCGATCGAATTGTAGATGAGATGATCTTCAAGTGTTTGCACACCTCGGTATGTCTTGCACATTCAATTCGTTTCATTTCTGGAACCTTCGATGTTACAGGAAGTGGATTAGTGAGTGTATCTGTATAAATGCGATGATCTATTCCCAACAACCAAGCAGCTTTTTACCCGGAATTCCACCTACAGGCAAGCCACTAGAGATCGCCATGGTCGGCATCGTTGCATTCCGAGGGGACAAGTTATTCTTTGAGTCAGCCTTTTTGTGATCAATGTTTCGTTGTAGTTGATGCCGAATTTTGTCTTTCAGGCATTTGTAAGTGTCACGTCAGCGTCTCCTTGCGCTCCTGAAATTGAGCTTGTACAAGGTACTGGGACCAAGCCAGCGTACTTGTTCAGCTTGGAATGCTTGATCCCACCAGCCTTCCGGTAGCCGGAGTGGAAGTTGCAAGAAAGGTCCTGGATCCCTTCGGACAGCCAAGTAACACCCTCTTAAAACGGTGGAGTCAAAGCGAAGGGCTCCCTATCAACTGAGGCGGTGAAGAATGCTGTGTTTATGTCCCCTGGCTCCTGAGATCTTGAGATCTGATCGCTTGTAATAACATATATGGGGTAGCATTGCAGTGCCACGGCTCCGCGTGTGAACTCGTTGAAACGCCATGTAGCGGTCTTGCATTGGTTTCCATTCTTACTATTTCTCATACTTCTTTCTGCTGTTCAAATATTCTTTGTTCGCCTTGGTCTCTGGCAGTCATGGCGTATTCGATACCGCACAATTACGGCAGACAAACTGGAGGATATAGTGATCCATTTGGTGATGGTGTACATGATGAGCCGTTCAGCACGGGAACCCTCAACCGTGATGACACGAAGACTTTCATCACAACTACTAGCGGTGTTTTGGCAGGGGATCCGACTAGAACAAATCCGCTCGCAGGACCATCGGAGGCAGAGGCCCTTGCGGCTGACTATCGACAGCACAATGTTTCGCCTTCATTTTTGGAAAGACCCAGCCGCCTTCCTACACCTTCCCCGCATGAAAGTGCGTTGCCCAACCCAGACGATACTATGATGAATGTGCCATACCGTGATGACGATTCGCCACACCGCTCCCCATCCTTCCTCGGAAAGTCAGAGGCGTCTTTGGTTCATAATGCGGCAGATATGGGTCGGACGTCAGCTTATCAGGATTTGGGTGCGCAATTCATCACTGGAACACCCGAAGCCGAATTCATAGATTGCACACAGAATACGCAGAACCCTCGGGAGACCCTTCACACCCCGTGCCAGAAAAGGACACTCTTTTCAGAGGTTTCCTAGGGAATGGAAAGTATCCCATGGAGCAACATATAGAGGACAAGCGGAGAGGAATCGGGCGGCAAAAACATCCTTTCGCTGGTATGCGCACTCCCCATCTTCTTGTGCCTCAGCTGAAAGTTATCAGTATACGCCCTCACCATTACCATGGTGTGCATTTTTATCTACGAGTTGGTTGTGAATAGTCGAGCGCAGGGGACTCCAGTGTCTTTTAAGGCTAGTCAGGCTGTTTCGTTCCAGTAGCCATTCTCAACTTTTCTTAGCCTGTCGTCAATCCCATGCTAGGACCCTCTGAGAGCGCCCTGATTAACCTAGGTGCCCGCTTTCCTCCGTGCATGAAATCTGTGGTGGGTCTATCGACATCTATCCGAATGCCATGTACGAAGCCAGTGTATTTGGATTCTCGTTTGCTGAGCATTCTGATTTAAGGTCTCAATGATACTGCAAACCCAGCAACTAGCCTATGCACAATCGAAGATGTGTGTGGATTTGGAGGGTTCCATGGAGGTACCCCAAATCAGTGGTTCCGGTAAACAACTTCTGTCATTCTTTGCATAACTCTAAGCGGATATCCTAGGTTCATCACCCCCATATTTTTACACGCGGGCTTTATTCATATCATTTTGAATATGCTTGCACAGTTAACGGTCTCTGCACAGGTAACTATTGATTTTCATGCCATACGTAGTGGTGTCTCTAAACCCCATTAGATCGAGCGAGAAATGGGTTCTCTGGGATTTTTGATTACTTATTTCGCTGCAGGAATCTTTGGGTAGGTTGTCTAAAAATCTATGTTTCAAAATATGCTGAGACCCTTGAAGTAACGTTTTGGGGGGTAATTTCGCTCTTGTTGGTGCTCCGTCTCTCGGTGCCAGCGGCGCAATTTTCGGAACAGTTGCAGTGACATGGGTCGACCTATTTGCTCACTGGAAGTATCAGTATCGTCCTGGCCGCAAGGTATGTCGAGTTGACAACCCGTCGCCCAGAAAGGTACTGAATGCACCCAGCTGGCTTGGATGACGGTGGAACTCTTATTCGGTATTGCCATCGGTTATATTCCTTGTAAGTAGTCGGATTTGTGACAATCAAGGATTGTTGACCAACAGTCTGATAAAGATGTCGACAATTTCGGTGCGTAGCCATCCCGAGAACTCATTCTCGTCTCATTCACTTACTCTCCTTTAGCACATCTCGGAGGGCTTTGTATGGGTCTCCTCGTTGGCACTACATTGTATCCTGTTGTCAGCCCCTCAAGGCGTCACAAGACCATTATGTGGGCATTCCGGCTTGCTGCCATTCCATTGGCCGTGGTGCTTTTCATCGTTCTCATCCGGAATTTTTACACTTCCGACCCATATGCTGGTACGTATGCCAGGGTAAACACACACGCACTTAGAGCTTTAACACTTCACAGCTTGTTCTGGTTGTCGCTACTTGTCTTGCATACCTACTTCATCGAACAATCACTGCCAAGGAACTGGTAAGAAACCGTTATTTTACTATATTCCCCTTAATCTGAAACTGTATACGACAGGTTTCACCACTACAACCAGTGGATCAAGTATATAGCTCCGCTGGGATCCTCCTCCGTTTGTTTCGCTTAGTACATAATGCATGCATCACTTGATGATTCCCCCATCTACACGGACTATTCTTTATGCAAGGGACACTCCCTCGTTACCTCGTATTTCTTTCTCTGAGAGTGTACCATCATACAATATTAGCCAGGAATTTTATGATGGCGTCGTTTCTGAATCAAAATATCTCGCGGTTCTGAAGGCTCCTTATAGGTGATGGGCCTGTAGGTTTCCTTCCAACTCTTTGGCATCATCGCTTATTAATATCCCGACATCTTGTTCCCTGAAGGCTCCTACGATATTATTTGGTTCTAGTGCTAACGTTGTCTGATAAGTTTGATTCCAGCCATTTCTTTCCTAAATTCTTGAATTTTCATCTTGGTCTTTATCGGAGTGCATATCTAAATCATCCTTTAGATCTTCTGACCGCTGTGGACCATCTTCTCCTCGGCCTATCGTCCGCCTCCGCGGCGGCGGTGGCGCCCTCAATGACCATCGATATAACTTGATATAATTTGACCACATGTTCAAGATTCTGCCTTTGCTTTCGCCACGTTCACTTCCGTGGTTTCGGTCGTCGATAGAGTTAATGTATAACCTGTTATTGACCGTGAATTGTTGCTTCAGTAGTCTCGGAGCCCCAGCCTCGAGAATTGTTCTTCCCAAGTTTCTCGATCACATCCTCCATAGTAAGCATTTGTCCGACGTCCGCAGGCCTTTTTACCTTCGCCGTGGCTTTTTTGACTACCTCTTTCAGTGTCTCAATCGTGTCGTTGCGCCGAGCGTCAGGCTTGTGTTGTACCCTAGTAATAGACCAAGAAAAACACGCGCTGCATACCAACGCGACGATATCAGCAATAAACGAGAAACCAAGGTTGGTCAGCCTGTGGTGATGTCGAAGTGGGTGGCCCAGACGAGGGGCGTGGGGGCGAGGCGAGGTCCGTGTATATGTAGCGTCGTAACCAATATTCGTCCTCCCCTGCTATATGATTCACTGGAGCGCCTCTCCAACGTGCGTAGGAGGACAGGCGAACAAGAAGAGAGTACTTGACGAAACGACCGGACGAGAAGACCGGAGAACGGGACAGGAATGCGTGTACTACATCGCGGGTGGAGACAGCCTGAGGATGACAGCGCATCAAAGGAAACACATAAACCTACGCAAGGTATGTTTGTGAGAAGCAGCAACTCGGGGCTTCAGAGAGTGAGGGTGATACTAGTCTGGTCTCCGGTTATAAAGTTGGCTCAATGGTGGCAGCGGTTTCAGACGACGTAGTCTTACGCCAACACTGACTATCGCATACCATGTGCTATAACACCGCTGATTGCCTGCGATAGAGGAAAAACTGTCGCCTAGGCTATCGGAAAGATTCCAGATCTGTTGTTAACGTCTGCAAAAGTCTCATTACCCGGTCGGCGGCCACTGTTAAGATTCGAGCTACACGTGCTGTCGCAAGTATCCGCAATATTACGTATAATTAAATATAGTAGTATTCGGCTCCAACGTTGCTCACCATTCAATATTCTCAGAGGTCAATGACTACAACGAAAAAAACTGTCTCTTTCGACTCATCATGGCATCATCTTTCTCTGCTGACGGCTGTGGCATGTGCATTTATGGCTGGATTGCTGCGTCTCATTTTATTCGGTAGGTCATTCAGTCTCATAATGCCTTGCATGCTGCGAATGACTAGTAAACAGACCAATATGATCCGACACATTGCCATGCATTGATGTCGACGGGAAGTTGGTTGGACAGCGGATATCGTAATTGGCAGCCAGATGGCAAGTCCTGCTTTTTTCCAATGCCTCACCCGAAGGAAATGAAGGTTGCACTACAGGATGTATGCTTCATTCATACCAACCCAAAGATGCCTCTCGATGCCTCTCGTCTCGTCAGGTTGTCTTCGTTGGCGACTCAGTCACGCGAGGACTCTTCTTTCAGTTCATACATGCCGTTGACCCTGAGCTCCCCAAAGAGCCTCCCAATGACGGCGCAAAACATTCCGACCATTCCTTTGTTTCTGGATCACAAACAGAACTTCATTTCGTCTGGGACCCATTCCTAAACAAAACCTCTACCCTTGCGCTCATAAATCCGTCGACGCAATATTCGTCAGTTGTCCAATCTGAACGACCTGCCTTGTTGGTCCTTGGTTCGGGGCTCTGGTACCTCAGATATGCCGATACTTCGGGCGGGCTCCCAGCGTGGGAGGCCAACATAGAAGCGCATATCGAGGCTATAAATGGAGCTCGCAACAAACCGGCAGACGAAGTCGTGTTTCTTCCGGTGGAGGAGACTGTCCATTCAAAGCTATCTCCAGAGCGACTGGATACCATACGATCCTCTGACATAGACGCTATGAATTCTGATCTCTACCACCGTGTCAAGCCATTAACCAATAGCTCTTGGTTGCAGTTGTGGGAATCTGCTCCCTCTGGCCAGATTTCACTTGCTTCGGTGTTTAATAATATGTTGGATGATTCACAAACTTATGACGGTCTTCACTTCTCCGACGCCATGGTCAAGGCCCAAGCGAACATCCTGCTTAACCTTCGATGCAACGATGGATGGCCCAAACCATTTCCGATGGACAAAACCTGTTGTCGATCACACCCCTGGCCAGGACCAGTGCAGTCACTCGTGCTCACCTGCTTGTTACTGTATACTTGTGCCTCTTTATATCTCTCCTGTAAGCACTGTGCCATGACGATTTCTCCATCATCTAATGTGAGTATAGATACCAAAGCTTGCGTTTTGAAGAAAGATTATCTTCCAGCGATAATCTTCGGTGCTGCTGTAGTCATGGCCTATCTTGCGGATCGCACAGGATTGTGGCTCAAAGAACAGAAGCAATTCAACCCCTGGACATTTAGCTTCTTGTGCTTGGTCTCGCTGGCGGCTGGCTTAGCGACAATTCGAAGCGCTGACAAAGACCTGGGATTTCTCAACCGTGATCAGACTGACGAATGGAAGGGGTGGATGCAAAGTACGTTGATACATATTCCCATCACCACCGTTCTGACCGAATCGATCCAGTTGCAATTCTTATATACCATTACTTGGGTGCTTCAAAGATATCTAGTATCTATAACCCCATCCGAGTTCTCGTTGCGGCCTATCTTTTCATGACTGGTTATGGTCACACGATGTTCTATCTCAAGAAGGCTGACTTTGGTTACCTCCGTGTCTTTCAGGTATGCCCGGTTGTTAACATCGAAGCACATGCATAATGGCATCTTTTGCAGATATTAGTGAGGTTGAATCTCCTAACTCTTACTCTTTCCTACACCATGAACGCGGACTATCTCTCATACTATTTTGCTCCCTTGGTCTCTATATGGTTTCTAATCGTCTATCTAACGTTGTGGATTGGATCACAACACAATGGCAATACCCCATTCTTGGTTGCCAAGATGCTCTCGTCAATGGGTATATTTGCGGTATTCACACACCAAACGTGGCTCTTGGAGGGGTTTTTTGGAATTCTAGAACGCATCTTCTTCGTACACTGGTCCGCGCGCGAGTGGGCCTTTCGAGTATCACTCGATCAATATATCGTATACTGTGGCATGTTTGTTGCACTCGCAGTTATCAAGATTCGCGACAATCATCTTACCGAACACACCCTCTGGCCCGTATTTGTACGGGCATCTATCGGAATCTCTACCATGGTTCTTGTGTGGTTCATGCTCTTCGAACTTGCGCAAGAGAGCAAGTTTACATACAACGCTTGGCACCCATATATCTCATTTCTCCCCATCCTTGCTTTCGTCACGCTGCGCAATGCGACTCCCCGCATGCGGTCATGTTCATCTCGTGTTTTTGCGTTCGTCGGCAGGTGCTCGCTTGAAACATTTATCCTCCAGTATCATCTTTGGCTTGCGGCGGATACCAAGGGTATCCTTGTGCTTATTCCGGGGACAAAATGGCGCGCTCTCAACTTTGTCCTTTCGACGAGCATCTTTGTCTACGTGAGCCACCAAGTAGCATGGGCTACCGGAGAGATCACAGGCTGGATATTACATAGCGAAGCAAAGAACTCCCTGCCTTTGACACGCGAAGCCCATAGCGCTCAAGTGCAAATTCTGGATAATCTCCGCACTGAACCAGAAACACTAGCACGCCATCCGCAGAGATGGGTGGATCGACTGGTAGAAGGAACAAGTGCCAGGAAGTCACCGGGCTTTTTCGAGGTTTGTTCTGATACGCGGTCGTGGCGACCTGATGCAAAGGGAAAAATGATGGTGTGGGCAGTTCTTATGTGGTTAGCGAATGCATTATGGTCGGACCTTTAGAGACACGAGTAAAGATTACATGGCATACAGATTACTAGACACTCAGACCATAATGTATCTATGAATAGACATTAGCACATGATGCAGGAAATTGTGGACAGATGAATCAGTATTAGCATGGATGCTCATCAACACTCGTCCTTTAGACAAGGTCAGGGCTTGACTTCTATTTATTACATCATGTCGAGAGAAACGGAAGGGAGTACTCACAACGCAGGTCAAGGGAGTCAGTCGGCTGAGGACGAAAATAGTTAGCATGAATAAAAAGATACAGTAGAAAGCTCAGAAATTTGGGTATATGATAAAGGTCACTAGCCGAGCAAGGCTTCAAAGTAGCGATTCAAGGTGATCGTCACTGCGACGACAGGCGAGAACAAAACTCACCCGGAAAACAGACTGGGCAAAGGAAACAAAGGAAAAAGAACCAAAATCGGAAATCGGCTATTTTATCTGAACACGTGACTGGTGGTGAGGGCAGGCCAATTTGAGTTGTGGGGAACCGCCTTGAGGCTTGCGCGCTGACTTGTCTTCCACATACCATGGCCAACGTCGTCCACCCACCACTGAATTTTCTTCACGAACAAGCTCGTCTCTCTACCCCCCGCTTTGGATTTGGATTTGGCCTTTCGCAGGGCTCATCCACGGGGCCGAGCAGACAGCCTGTCTACACCCCTGGACACACTCAGCCATCTGCCTTCCACCAGTTGACCTCACATATTAGTCCACCACCGGCCACTCAACGTGTCCAGAAGCGTCGTCATGAACCTGAGGACGATGCGGAATCCAGTCGTCATGGGGCAAGAGACGTTGCGATGGACCGAAGTCCCACACCAGAACGACCGAAGAGGGCTGTTCCCAAGCGTGCCAAGGTTTCCCTACAAGATGACGAACCCAAGGAGACACAGTCTCTGAGAGCGGGTAAAAACATGGACGGGGACGGGGACGTCGACGTCGGTGTGTTGCTAGGTATGTTGCACGCGACCGCCGAGATGTTGTGTTTAACGAGCGGCTGTCCAGCGAGCCTGCCACCCCAAGCTCTTTTGCCACTTTTGACTTCGCTGATCAATGCGCAACCTTTACTGAAATCACTCATATTACCCCTTATACCCCGCCCAACATTGGATACGGCGATTCAAGCACTAGAGCAATCTGCGAGGAAGCTACGGGATGCTTATCCATATTCGAATGCGCCTGCTTCCTCGAGTTCTGTTGGATTTGGATTCGGATTAAACGGGCTACGGGCTGGATTTGGGTCCACGATGGATGACGAACAAAGGAACTGCGGAATGCGGGAGTCGTACATTCTCTCTCGGCTGCGCCCTCACATCCATGAATTTGTGTCCGCCTGCATGTCCTATGTGCCCTACTTTTCGTACGTGTCGGCGCAGACGGGCTCGGAGGGCCAAGCGGGTTCGTGGGTGCGGGGGCACACTGCTGCGGTGCAAGCGCAACAAAAGGATAGATCACATCCATCGGAAACGTTCCTATTTCTCTCAGCGTTGACGACACACATAACAAGTCAGCCACCACTGACGCAGGCATCGCTCGCCCCGCTATTACTTCCGCGGCTATCGAAAGAATGGGAGGCGTGGGTGGACCGACTGGATGAGATAGTGAATCATGAAGGGGGCATGTTCGGGGGAGAGACGGTGCGGAGCTGGGAGAAGACGTTGGACGAGTTTGTAGAGACGAGGGGCCCCGAGGGATGGGGTGTAATGAGGGAGGTAAGGGACCGATGGGTTGGGAAGGTGGGATGGCTGGTCGGGCGGAACGTGGTGCACGCGATGGAGGAGGAGGATTAGATTAACATTCTTTTTTTCTTTTTTTTCGGCACTGTATAATATCAATGTGGCGATGCAGTTGCATCATGCGTCTACCTCGTCATGTTCGTTGGATGGCATCTCTCCGTCTCCGTTCCTCCTCGGTTTCCGTTAATTCCGAGACTCTCACTCGCGCGAATCCCGTTCGAAATTCCGAGTCAGTCGCTCCTCGTCAGATGCCTCTGCCCTCCTCATCGCTCGCTCTCTACCGCAACCTCCTCTCCGTCTCCTCCATTCACCCGTTTTCACTCACCCGGGCTATCGACTATTATTTCGACTCGCCCAGGGCACTCCATTCCACTCGGTCATTCAACTTTCTCATTGCTCTTGCTCTCCGTAGCGCCTCCTTCTCCCATGTCCGTCTCCTATTCCGTGCAATGCGCGTAGAGTCTGTCCCCGAAAATATGGAAACATGGAAACTCCACGTGAGGTGGTTCGTTCGGATCGGCAAGTGGAACGACGCCTGGAAGCGCGTACTCGAGATCTCAGCTCAACGGAACGCATCCGCTAACTTACCCAATAACACCATCCCCCTCCCCTTATGGCTCGAGCTTTTTGGTTCCCAGAAACGCGGCGCAATACGACACTGGGTTGTCACCAACCATATGTCAGACGGTAATACAAGCTCGGCGGACCCCGTGCTTCGAAAGCGACTCGTGCCCCGCCCATGTCAAAGGTCTCGTACCATTGAACTCTTGCAATACCAAGCCCTCATGCAAGTCTCTCCTTTGCTCACCTCTTCCGACAACGTTCCGATCACGCCCAGAACCATCCTCATCGTCACCCAGACGATGCACCGGGTGGGGCAGAGCACATTAGCATCTTCTACCGCTCTATCGTACCTCAAGTCCCTCCCTCCTCAGCTCAGACGGTGCGATCGGCGCAGAGTGCTCGACCTCGTCCACCTGCATCTATCCATGGTCGCTCCGCGCAGAAAATCAGGTCTAAAACGGCATTTTACACAGCGTCGTGTTCTCTGGCAGTTCCTACATGCTCGCCCGGATGTGAAACCTTCGTCCACAACCTTGTTTTTGCTCCTCGGCTCGTTGCGCGGCTGTTGCCGCAGCGGCACGCTCGCCATGCACTGTCTGCAACTCTTTCGCAAGAGGTGGGGTCCGCGTGTCCAGTCTAGGTCAGTCCTACGACGTGTCGCGAGTCTTGCGCTCAAGGAAGGCCGCCTCGATATCGTCGACTCTATGCTAAAGCTGGAGCGGCGCTGTAGAGTTCTCCACGATGCCTTGCCGCGTTCCTCCGTCTCTACCTCGACACGACGAAAACCTTGGCGGACGTTGTTTAGTCGACAAGGTGCCGAAAATAGGCGATGGCGTTTGATAGAGGACAAGTTCCGACGGCGGTTGGTCTCGAGGGCTCCCTCGTGAGCTGTGCAGCGGGCCTGCTGATTACACATTCGCATGTATACCTAGTTTGTTCGGCAGAGGGCTGGCAAGGCTTGACGCACATGTCCAGCACCACATGAATCATGGTGCTTTCGAGGAAATGATACACTCGATCGATGTTCACATTACCGACAGCTACAGTACTAGTGGCAGAGAACTACGAGTACATTAGAACACAAGATGATGCTTCGATGCTATAGGAATGCCATGCGAGAGAACAAGATTGGATGGAAGACATGCAGAGAACAAGAAGGCCAAAAGAATGTCCTAGGAGTGAAGTCACAGGTAACACCTCGAGAAGGTGCTCGGAGGAAGACATGATGGCCAGTTGCCCGTCGAGATCGCTCCCTCCCACTCTGTTGCTACTGTGCGGTATAGATCGAGCGCTGCTCGTGCGTTCTCAACCTGAGAAAGAGGGGCGAGATAGTCGACTCTGCGATCACAACACGGAACAGAACAGACCATGAACGGACGTACAGGATGTATATGACCGTCTTGACAGCGTCGACACATGAGATGCCACATTAACGTTTGCAAACCAACCACTTGATTGGGTGAACGAAGTGCGTTTCTGAAAGGTAGATACAGCGCGACGTCACGTGTTGCGACGGCGGAGTGTGGGATACCCAACACTGTCCCCGATGAGACGACCGTCCAATGAGCTCGGTCGTCGGATGACAAAAAAAATGCGTGCACTCTACCCGAAAGGTCGTGCCATAGGCTGTGTCCGACAATTACTTTATCCTTAATCAGCTCCGCAACATGCTGCTGAACGCGATCAAACGTAGGCGTATTCCCTACGTCAGTGGAGAATAAATTATATATATATAATCTCCGGTATAAAAGCCAGTGGGGTAAAAGTAAGCAGACGTCGACTCACCGGCTAGATGGCAAGCTTCTATCCCTGTCGTAGCGGTCCGGTAATCGCTGACTTGCATGGTTGGGGCGACATAGGTATCCAGTATCACACTGCCCCTATAGTCGACTATGGACACGCGACTTGACATGACGGGTGAGACGACGGCGCGGAAGAGGAGAGGAGGGGATATACATACGCCAGCATCGCGGTAGTCCCACCTGGTCCCACCCCTACGTTGCTGCAGGAGAGGGCGAGGAATTGATCATTGCTAGGGATAGGGTATTTGGCCTCCATCTCGAAAAATAAAAGAGATGCTCGTGACTTACTCTACGCTCCAAGGTAGATATACGTGCGGCGAACGCACTCCGAGGCAGTTGACAGCAAATAGACTGCAAAAGGCTTTTGGTCGTATGCAGATAAATGAAGGCGATAAGCTCCAGCGATCTTCGAGTGGGACGCACCGTTCGTTATTCTAGACAGAGAGTACCGTCCGTTTGGGTGGCAGGACTCCGCACGTAAAAGTCCTGGAGGCGCCCGACTTGAGCCCGAATAGGCACAGTGAAGAGGCAAAACCAACCAAGGTAGAACACCCCAACGTGATGGCTGCCGATCCAACGCTATACATTGAAACAATGATGTTAACAAAGTCCCTGATACTTCATTCCAGCTGTCACCGGCGGGAGAAGAGATGAAAGGACAACCATCTGGAGATCTGCTAACTCAGAGTCTGCCGAAGCCCCGACCGACCCTTTGACCCACCGAATCGTGAAGCTAAATGGGCTTCCATAATAACATTTCAGGGGGCAATCGCCTCGCGTTCCCGTTGATTTTTAAAGGACTTGAAACAATATTTGGGTGGCACTCTCCAAAAAGGATGCTTCCGCTCAACTGGGGTTCGTCTCTTCCAAGACGAGGTGCCTGCAGGGCCGACGGCAGCTATCGAACAAGTCTTACATGCTGACATAGTCGCGATCAGTGAACAGTCTAAAGCGGGGAGACTAGGAAAAAAATTATACAAAGTATCTGTTGAGAACTACATCACATTGTAACCATCACGACGGCGATGCTTCTAAGCACAATAAATTTCATTGATACCAAAGTCTAGAAGAAGTCCAGGTCAGCTTTCGGAAGATCTTTGGAGGAAAATACTCGGAGCTTGCCGGCGCTTAACTGGTATTGGCGATAGCATAGAATCGAGGAGTATCTGCCACCTCTAAATTCCCCTCCTTCGCTGAAAGGTCAAAATGTGTCTTGGTTGCACTACAGGCGACAGCATGGATACCTTTCAGTTGCCAGCAGCGGTATCTCGACTTACATCTTTATTCAGACCTCGTCCTAGATGGTGTCATGGATAACACGTTTGATCGCGCCCGCGAGGTTCATTTGGATCTGTCCAGAGCGAGCTGTTTATCTCTATACCATATCTTGTGTATCAGACCGATTGGATATGTGCCTGCTAGGTAATCATGCATGCCCTCTGAGCTTCCGGCGTAACCGGATAGAGATATGTGCATTCTACAACCAGGAATGGTCCTGCAGGGTTGCTTACAGCTTACCAGAACTTTGTATTGGTGCTCGACACGGTAATTGACACCTCTCTTTTCTGTTTACCTTTTTTCTTTCTTTAAAAAGAAAAAAAAAAGAGGGGGAAAATTGAGATTGCCCCACATCAGTTTGATCTCCGGTAGTACCTCCGACAATATCCTCTGGTTGCACAATTTTAGTTGTGACATTGACTGCAAAGTTATCTTACCATTGATCCGGTGGGGTCAAAGGTCACAGGGCTGGGGGCAAGTACCGTGTGGTTTGAATAGAGGTCAGCGTTCATTGACGTCTCAGACACAAAGGAAATGATACGTACCGACATGCGTTACCTACCCCAATCGCAAACGCTCGATCGGAATCTGCACCCCATAACTCACCGGGGTACATCAGGTTCCGGTGGGACAATGCATGTAAATTTCACGAGGAAAGTGTATTTCGATCGCAATGGAAGGGTTTCCTACCCAACTAGCGCTAGCGCCATCTTGTAATATTGTCAAAACCGTGATCTCCCGCCCATTAAACTCGACTTGGGCTCCCCGCCGGGAACTTGAAATATGCCTGCCGATACAGTGTCGTCCAAAAGAGCATGTCGCGGACGCTGTGGATAAAAGGAGCAATCCCTGAGCCGGATCAAAGACAAGGTCATTACGAGCGAGACAGTTGATATATGCGTTTTTGTCTTGTGCTGACGATATCGCCTAAGTCGACTCGTTTTCGCAAATGAGACGCGAGGACGGGGGCACACCATAGTGCCTCCGTCCTCGCGTCTCATTTGCGAAAACGAGCCACCTTACATCTAAGAAAAAACATGATCAGATAACTAAACGTAAATTAGATCGTTGGCAGCCACGCTGCCTGGGGAACACGTCGGAGGATATGCACTGCAACGTTGACAAATTCCGCGGAAAACTTTGGGTACCCTGCGACTTTCACCAACGTGTTGTTGGGACCGGGTGCTGGAAGTGGAGTTGAGAAAGAAACGGCGGGTCGGTTCAAACTGCCGCAAAAGGATAACGTCTCCGTTGAGCCAATGATATCTGTCCTTACTCGGATCCACCCACCTCTCTCAGGCTCGGCGGCTGTGACGACGACTCCAACGCTTGGCTGGTAACGAGTGGTAACACTCGTCCTCGTTTTCTCGACCGTCGTGCACGCTCGTTGCAATTCGCTCCCCGGTCGTCAGACTCATCGTACTCACAAATGGACACGGCCAGGGAGAAAACCCGGACGACCACAAAACCTCTCGCCACCACCCAACATGAGAAACAGTGTCGGATTTGCTACGATAGCGACGAGTCAGATCCTTCCTTGGGAAGGCTGTTCAAACCGTGTCTCTGTGCAGGCACGATCAGCGTAAGTATGCTCAGCCAATACTGCCAGCCGGCTGCATTGTTAATTACGCGCGCACACACACAAGTACGTTCACATCAAATGTCTGCAGAAATGGAGATTGTCCTCTCGTTCCAACAACGCATTCTGGCGCTGCCCACAATGCCACTTTCATTACCGATTTGCTCGCACCAGGGCATACGGTCTTGGTACGAATCCAGGTACGTCGCTTCGCTCTGATTTACTAATTTACTTGTTAACTCCTTGCTCATGTCCACCTAAGTCATCGTCGGCTTCTTGTCTTCTTTCTTCTTCGTTCTTTTGGTCATGTTTTCGTCTTATGTCACAAGCTACTTCCTCGCTTCCATAGAGGAGCACTCCATGTTTGGGACGACCTACTTTTTCGTCTCTCCGATCGACGTCGCGCAGGACCTGGTTAGGGCAGCCATTCGGATTCTCCGTGATCAAGACGTGCTGCCCATTGACCTGAATATTCCACAATCGTTCAATGCGTCTATTCCGTCCCATCTCCCTCAACCCACCAGTCTACTTGGCCGTTTCATCCGCAGATTCCTGTTGGGGCTACCCATGGTGGGAGTAGGGTCGCTCATTCACATGATCCTCACTCTGCCCTTCATGGGACCACTCCAGTGGCTCGCCCGATGGAGAGGGAACAGAACCAGAAGGGGAAACAACACGGACATCGCTGCTGCGGTGATCGTCATTTTCATTGTCATCGGGGCCGCAAGGTCAGTCTCAGTAACGAGTCCATTTTTCCCAGCTGCAAAGCTAAATTCTTTTCAGAGCTTTGTACAAGGTGTATCGCTATACCCGGATGTGGGCTGAGCGGTTCCTGACGTGGGCTGAGGATTCAATACTCGAAGTTACCTAAGACGCATTCACATGTCCGGGGTTTCGAGATCAAGTACACGTAGATAGTCAATGTAAGTGCAATATTGATACCCATTCACCAATTTCGTCGCAATTGGCGTTTAATGCCTTCGTATATGACCCTCGTCTCGTTGTTGCTCGAGTCCAGCTCGGCAAGATATTGACCAACGGCCGCGTCTATGCGCCCAGCAGGCAGCTCAGCGTGCGCGGTTGACGATTGCGGTCGTTTGACCTCTTCTAGCCAATCATTGAGTAGGATAGCAATATCTGCGGAAATTGCCTGAACGCTGGCCTGGTTGTTGAAGGGTGGGACCTAGCATCATACAGTGTCTTCAGCGATCCACCACGCGTAAAGGTTGCGGAGACGCTCACATGTGACTCGTACATGTCATGCAAAACATCCCACATCTCTCCATATGGCACACCACATTGGACCAAAACTCGAGGTGTCCAACCTTTCGGAAGGTGTGCCTTGTTTCGCAACGAGAAAGAAATGAGCAACGTCGCAATATAACCTGAATAACAAATCTTATTGTATCTTTTGTGGAGGCAGCGGGAATCATAGACTTACGGAGCGGAAATGCACTTTCAGAGGGATAGAATCGCTTTCCTAACGGAACAATGCTAGCTATGACGTGGTCTGCGTGCGTGTGCGCATCTGCATCCTTTTCCAGAGCTGAACGAGGCGTTAAACCTGCATATTTCTCGGAAAGTGTTCTCCTTACCGTCTTCAAATATCCGGTCCCAGATGGGCCGAACAAGGTATTCGTCCCGGTGTTCCGACACGTGGAGAATAAGGAGTTTCATGACGGGCAGGTCAAAAGGTTCCGCATATAGTTGATAGAGCTTAATAGAGTGCGGTTAGATGAGGGGAGCGAACGACAGACTGAGGGGCATACTTCTGATATGGTGAATAACCTCTTATTTAATTGACGGATCCTATGGCCTTCCTCGCTAGGGTTGCTTGCATGAGGGAGTAGTGCATTGTAAACCTCAAGTTGCACCTGAGCCACGTCAAGCTTTTCTTCAAGGTCAGTGAGGAATGCGATGGCAGTCTCATGCCTGCCGTTTGCGGTTATTGGATGAGACTTCGCGTTTCCAACCGCAAGAGTGAAATACTCGATCCTCGTGCTCAGGTCCGAGTTGATGCTAAGAATGGTTTGAATCAGCAGGACCACGGGGAGGATCCTGAAGCGCATACTCAGTAGATTCCGCCAAGACGGCAAGAACTTCAGCAGCACGTAGTGGCTGGCCATCTTTGACGTAAAACTGCCACAGAAGCTGATATTTCGCAAGTGTAACAGGCTCTCGCCGAAGGTGGGCCTCAAGGTATTGGGGCCGCAACTTCGCACCCGTCAGCATTCAGTGGTTGACGGAAGTAAAAAGCGCGCACAGCCAATAGCTCATCAGCCAGCCCTCTCCCAATCAGCCAGTCATACAGTGTCGAGTGAAACATCTCATCTTCGCTAGAGAATGCGAGTGTATAAGCATGATTTCGAATTGTGTCGAGGTCCTCTACAGGTGTCTGGGCACTGGAAGCCTTTTGCTCAAACGAGTCCAGAGAACGGAGAACGAGCTGATAACAGTCGGCACGTTTCTTGAAAAAAACTGCACGGTCGTCGTTAGATGGGCACCCAGCCAGCCAATACTCGAGCCCAACGTTATCGGGGTCGACTGCTTGTGCACAACTTAGAGGAAGCTCAATGGCGCCTGAGAGTGGATGAATTACTGTGGAACAGGCTGTACTTGGGCGCTCACGGACCTTTTGCGAAACTCAACCCTCGGTATTCATCGCATACCTCACGGATCTTTTCGAATTCCAATATACGTGCCCCTTTTGTGAACAACCTGACAAATAGCCGAATGAGAACGTGACAGTTGTGCGGCCTCCAGGATGTGATTACCTCAATGACTCTCCTAACCAATTCTGTCGTTCGGCAGGATTTCGTGATTCAACTGCCTTGCGGACGTTTTCTCGGGCCTGTATCAGAGCGATCAGTAGGGTCCCAGCCTCGAGGAAATTCACATGCCTTGTATAACATAACGTCATCAGTACTGCAAAACGAGCCGCATCGCTGCTGTAAAACTTCGCTGATAGTGTCCACCTGATCACGACATTATGTCAATTACGGTTCCATGGGTGCGCGAACGAGCCATCGTACGCTGATCTGCTGACCAATCTGTTGATCGATCACAATGTTGACTAATGCACGCGAAGCATTTATTCCATTCTGGGTGGTAATCAGTTCCTCGTAGGTCATTGAAGTCACTAATTTCTGAGTCTCGCCGTCGCATCTGTACGATATCAAGTCGTGCACACGCCGGTCACAAAGGAATGCTCACTGGGTTATCAGCTCTCCTAATCGATAGTCGCTTAGCAGGAGCACAAATGATATGGCCTCAATTGTTCTCGTGAGAAGAGCCTGAAGCTGAGCCACTGAACTTTGTTCTGCCTAGAACAAAAGTGAATACAACACGACAGCAATCGATAACTGAAGGCAAACCTTCCATGCCTCTTGCTCGTGACCCACCGTGTTGCGCGATGCGGCAGGATCACCGGGTGTCGAATGGAAAAGATGAGGATTCTTGTCTAGGAATTCCTTAAGCGCATACAGGTTCTTTTGGACGGTAACGAGAAGGTTATCATTAACGTTCAACTCCTGAAGACCGAAAGCACTGCAACAAATGGGATAGGTACACCATGAAGGAAAGATTGAGGTACATACCCCGGCTTCGTTATCTTGTCTTTCCAAAGTGGCCGGATGAGGCGCGCAAAGTACATAGCAAAACCTTCTCTACGACCACTGAATATAGCACTTCCCGAACTTTCACCTACAAATAGGGGATGGTCATGTACCAGAAGGGGAAGACAGGTGTAGGGCTTACTTGTGCCATATGTCACCCTCTCCGTCCAGATCGGACGTTCGCCAAAGTCGTAGAACGCTTGCTTTGCGATATTTACCACATCAGGACTTACGGTACATAATGTGCCAGGCATCAAATGATCGCTGGCGTCCATGAATGTGTTTCCACAAGCAAGTCCGAGAAGCATAGCACACGTTTGGTCTCTTCCAAAACTGTAAGCCTCAACGTCAGCGTGCCCTCAAGGTCGATAATTGAGTCCATGCCTGTCTCTGAACTCAATGATTGGCTGAACCGCACTCTCAGACTGTGCCTCCTCTATAACGGCTCTTAGATGATCCAACGCTCTTCGTTTCACAAGAAAAGTAAGCCCGACGTTGGTAAGAATCATAAATTGCCGAGGAGGCTCCGAGAACTGCAATGCCAACTCGTTGGTGACGGCGGGCGACGGAGCAGCGGATGGCGGTAACGATGACGATGGCACGCTGGCCATTGCCCAAGTACGCCCCGGAATGGCCAGCAAAGTGGCGTACTCTGTCAGTGGCGGGCGCTGGTTTCCACTCGTCGCATACGAAGAAGTAGAATATGTCGTCGGCAGAGGGGTTGTAATGTACTGTTGTTGAGTGGATGTGGACACCTGGCCAAGTGCACCTATGCGGGTTAGATCAGGGGACACACAAAGCAAAAAGTCAGTGCCATCAGTATCGCCTGGCTGAGCTGAGATGGTGAGACCGTCCTGATAGCAAGAGTTTTCCAAACCCGAAACGATAAATGGGCGAGAGGGAGAAGGTGGTGGGGCCACACGAGCAGCACTGTATGAAGTGGATGGGGCACGGTTTGATGGACGTGCGAGTTCATCGGGATGGAAGAGGTTCAAGGGGGGCAGGCGTACGTGTACAAGTTGGAGAGGACGTGGAGCACCGGGCGGATGAGTAGTTGGGGCATACGAAAAGCTGGGTGAAGCGGGAGAGAAATAGAGACGAACACCGTTGACGGTGATGGCCAGGAGTTGTACCCCAACACGAGATTCGGCGGGGTCAACGACATGCAACGCAATGATCTGAAAGTTGGAAGGGTTTATTGCCGGGGATGCGGGAGCTTTTTCTTGAGCAGATTTGTACAAGTTAGAGAGCGTCTGAATGTGTTGAACTGCTCTTTCCGAAGCAAGATAATAGAGTGAGATGACATTTTTGGCGGAAAGAGTATACAGGCAATTGCGTCTGTGGTCGGCGACGACGGAGACGATGCGGTCTAGAACGAGGACGAAGGTGAGAGGAGGACAATAAGTCAAGGTAAGACAGACCATCTGGCTTTGGCGACGAGAAACGGGGGAAGAGGCTCTGAACTGCACCGACGGAATGGTTAACGAGTTGGACCCTCTTTCCAAACCAGGACTCTGATTGCTGGTAGTGTAGTTCATAGAGACAGCCATCCTGAGAGCCAGCCATGAAGATGCGACCTTGGGGAGTGCCGACGATAGAGGTCATTTCTACATCTGTTGACACAGAGAGGTCCGTAGCATACATCTTGATGTCTTTACGGTTGCTCTGGGGGATAGGAGAAACGGACAGGCCGATGAGAAGGACGGATACGGGGGTACACAATACCATGAGGGAGGATATTTCGTCCACAAACACGGCAGGCTTTGGATTGACGACGGCAACATGAGTGATGACATCTGGCTGGTCTACAAACGAGCTGATGTCCTGACTGTAGAAAAGTGAGGAAGGGCGGAAGGAGAAAAGGAAGAACGGACCTGTGTAGGTAATCCCAGAGAAAGAGCTTGTGGTCTATGGAAATCCATACGCGCTCTATCTCTGGTAGGAGGCCCATGTGGGAGGTGACGCTGGTGGCTGGGAGAGGGATGAGTAGGGAGGAAGAGGGAGAGAAGAGACGCACTGTTGTAGTACTGGAAGAGGGCATCGGGGATACCGACTAGCCTGCGCTTCTGGAAGGGGACGCGGTAATCGTCGGGAAACACGCTGTAAGCAGCTGAGGAAGGAGAACCTGAGGCTGGATGGGGGTGAGCGGGGGACGCGCGGTAGGAGGAGAATACGGACGGGGGAGGAGGAGGTCACCGAGGTCGGGGATAGACTGAGCATCCTTGAGGAAATAGTCGTGGAGGACGCGTGCGGCGGCACTGAGAGCAGGAAGGTCGACGAGGGGCGGGAGGGCGCGTGTCTGCGTCATCGTCGGAAAGCACGTTGACCAGGGCGCGACTCGTTCAATGTTTTGCAACACTCGGTCACTGAATAGTAAATTGATTCCCACATTCCTGATTCGGTAGGCTCATAAGAGTCGATCATGTCAACGTGACCCCACCCCATGGTGTGAGACATGCGAAGAGACCTTGTAGGAGACTGGTCAGTGACTCACTGCATCGAATGTTCTCAAATGGTCCGTCTGGACAACCAGGGATGCCGGCCTAACCTTGCCTTTGATGCCAGTATCACTAATACCGTGCGGGCAGAATCCTCACTCGCAAGTACGTATAGGTTTGATCGTTGCTCGACAATCTTGCCATTGATCTGTTTCACTGTGCACTCCAAGTATCATCCTATCCCTTTTTTGGTCTTCGTGTTAATATCATGCCCTGTCCGATCACGTTGCCAGCGTCTCCGTGGGCGGGGGACGAATATTCACGCACACAAAAAATACACTGATAAGGTAATAATAACAGAAATAACAACGAACGCAGTAATAGCATGCGACAGCTCAGTACTCAGTCTTCAGGTTCACTAGCATCCTCGATTACTATCGGGTTGTCGTGCGTGCCGGAGGGAATATGTATATTATTCGACTGAAGTGGCAGTGAAGGACATGGCTGCCTGAAGTACTCGACGTCAGCCTGCGGAATGTTGGAGGTTATGTGATCGGGTAGCGTGGCAATAGAAGAGGATGACATCGACCCCGGAGACGGCCACGGTAATGTTGCTGATGTTTGCTTTGGTGGCCAATTGGCACTGGTGTACTTGTAGGAGCTTCGATAGGATTGAGGTGTTATGTCGGGTTCCGGCTAAACAAAAATACACATAAACGAGTGTGGTTCAGATGATATGGTTTACACTGCCAGATTCACACAAAAAAACCCCACCAGAGGGTGCAAGATCTGGCACAAGTCATGTGGCCTGATCCTGGGTTGGGAGGCCCGTGAACTTGATGATGCCGCTGCCCCATCGGATTCACTGTCCGAGGTGAGATCAATAACAAGCGGTGGTCGCTCTGGCTCAGGCGTGGGGAGCTCAGAATTGCGAAGGCGCGTCGCGAACGGAGGTCTCGATATCCTAGTTGGGAAGCAGAGCTTGACCTTTCCCTTCGACTTCATGTGTTTGATAACGTGCTGTGCCACTGTCCATTTGCCGTGAGAGGAGGAAAAGCGATAAAATATAACAGTAGATTACTCAGTGTACTCCGTGGAGAATTACGCGCGCTTGACATTCTGATTTTCTTGAGCAACGGGGTGCTCGCAGGATCTGGGGCACCCGTGCGCCGTTTGGTTGAGAAGAAGGGGACGTTGGTGGCTGTGCGACTGTCCAATTGAATCAATACGGATGCCAAGCAGATCAAGATAGCGGACATAATTAACCATTCATCGTACGATTTCCGGGCAGCTGCAATTAACGGCCCGTATTGTTCCTGTACCCACGCGCAGACGTCGGCAAAGCCACGTTCCAAGTAGAGTGCTGCTACAATGACCTCGAACGAATCTGCGGCGATTTTTTTCGTACTATGGGACTGGGATGGGAGTTCGAAGGCGCCTGCCTTTACCATGAGATGAGTAAATGTTGCATTGGAATTTAGGGCTGAACGTATAATCTGAAATATAGAATGAATTTGGGGTTGTGGTTGTGTCGTGACCTGGACTTACGGTGTACAAGCCAGGTGTAGCGTCGGGGAAGAGACGATAGAGATACAACGCTACGGAGAGGTGCATGACAGCGTCACCGACGAACTCCATTCGCTGTTTCTCGTCTGCACTAGACGCCACGATAGACTCCCAGTCGGAAAGCCTGGGTAGGGAAAAGGAGTAATTGGGGTCGTTAATAGTCGCAATGACGGCATTCTGAAGGGTGCCGTGGATGGTAGGTCCTTTCTTAAGTTTGACCATGGATGATGGCAGAGTGACGTGAAGGCCGCTGGGGGGGCAAGTAAACTTACCAGCTTGACCTTGACACGTGGGGGTGGACGAGAGTATGTTCCGGAGACGTTGCCATAAATAGGGCCGAGACAAACAACATGTAAATAACTGCTACCGGTTTCATTCTTAAGATCAACAATATTGGTTTGAACGTTCTTTGAATGAATGAAGATTTTGAGGTTGATTAGACGCTCTCGGCGAACATGATGTTTCCATGACATTCAATAAAACAGAGACAAGTCTAGATTAGGCAATCCAATAATAAGTACTACTCGTTCGAGACAAACGCGTACAGACGACGATGTCCACCGCTACACCAGCTGCATCATCATCGTCTGGTGCTGTCTCGCCCACTACCGCAGACTCAACGTCAATCGATCGCCTCATTCTCGAATACCTCCACGCCCGCGGTCACAAGAGCGCAGAGTCTGCCCTTCGTGAAACTCTCGAAACTGCTACAGAAGATCCCGACAAGACCGTCTCCTCTGATGAACTCATCAAGTCTCTCGCAGTATTTGCACAGAAACCTTCTCGTCTGGGGGAGAATGTCCTAAAGGATAACGTCAATGTCCTCCAGGAGTTGACCACTATGGGCAACCCTCCCAACATACAGAACCTTATCGCAAGCCTGGGTGGTGTCGGCGCGGAGGACATACTTTCGGTCGACCCCACTGACAAACAAGAGGGCTTCAAGGAACTCGAGGCATGGGTCCAAGGTTCCTTGGATATGTACAAGGCATGCCCCTCCCATTCTCCGACCGCCTTCTCCCTCACATCCATCTTTCAAGCCCGAGTTCCGTCCGATACTGTACCCGATTTTTTGCCACTTCTATCTCGATCTCATCCAGAAAGGGTTCAAGGAAGCTGGTGCGTCGATCATCTATTGCAAACCTACAGCACTCTCAGGCATACTCTTCAGCCATACGGTTTTACTCTTCATTTGCTCCTGCGCTTACCCCTAGCCATAACTCGACCCTCCATCACCTCTCCACACTCCTCTTGCCTTCACATGTTCAGCATGATCATCTGGCACAACAGTTTCTTAACGAAAAGTATATAATCAGAATAACCCGTTCAGGTTTCAGCCTTCTTGTAGGGTGGTTAACAGAGGGCGTTGGTGGAGAGGCATTCGGTGCAGGGGATGGCTTTTCTGGTGAAATGGGCAAGAGAGGGAGAGCGGCCGTCATGCGTGTTGTAAACAATCACTTGCGATTTGACGGTGATCAGTTCTTCTCTCCCCTTTGTTTTCATGCTCACCCCCCTCCTAGTCACTGCTGCTAGTACAACTGTCGTGTCTCCAAACGCATGGGAAGAGTCCACCGGGCTTCTTTCCCCACTCATTCCCAAAAGCGCTCAGGCTACGAGCACCTCCGCCATCCCAAACCCGAATACGTTCAACGCCTCGAAAGGAGAATTAAAGCTCGGTCCTCCTCCAATTCCAGAAGATCTACGTATAGAGACGGAACGAGTCCTTCGAGAGCAGGCAATGATGGACCGAGATCCCAACGCACAGTATGATGTACATTTTGCTCGATCACAAGCCGTCCCAGGTGTCATTTCACCAACTGAAGCCGATATGCTTCCCCATCCACCTTCCTTCAGAACGATTGATATGCAGAGGGAAGTAGAAAAAGTGAGGGACGCAAGGAGACGTATACGATTTGAGCCGTCTACTCTCACTTCCATCGACCCTGGTTCTGCACAAGGTGCAGCTGCACGAGCTCGAGCATTGCCAAGCATCTGTGCGTACACATTGCATGACGTGGGAGAAGGGTAAGTCCTCGAGCCCTTGAGTTCGCAACTTGATAATGACGGATGATATCAGTGCCCCGTGTTGCGTTTTCTCCCCTGATATTACGCTCATGGCGGCTGGCTTCTCGGAGAGTTACATTCGTTTATGGAGCTTGAAGGGCGAAAACCTCAAAGGTTCGCGGAAAGACAAGACACCCGATACGGGAAAGAATCGTAAGTCACCTGAAATTTGCTCAGGCCAGGCATCTCTGAAATTTGCACCCGTAGCTAGTACGTCCAGACTTCGAGACAGAGAAGGTAGTACGACTCGGAAACTGGTTGGACACAGTGGACCGGTCTACTCTCTGTCTTTCGATCCCACCGGCGGCTCTGCAATACCTCCGAAATATCTTTTGTCTTCTTCGGCGGATGCCACAGCTAGGCTCTGGTCGCTGGATACGATGACAAATGTCGTCGCGTACCGCGGTCATCAGCAACCTGTCTGGGATGTTCAGTGGAGCCCCATGGGCATCTATTTCGCGACCGCTAGTCGAGATCGAACTGCGAGACTTTGGTCCACAGATCGGACGTCTTGTCTGAGGATCTACGCAGGACACTTGAGTGACGTTGATGTGGGTAGACTGACAACCCATTATGTTTCGCTGACCCATCCGCCCAGTGTGTTCGCTTCCATCCTAACTCATTGTATTTGGCGACCGGATCGAATGATTGGACGGCCCGTCTATGGGACGTCCAACGCGGTGTATGCGTGCGGGTGTTCATCGGGCACCAAGGAACGCTTTCTGCACTAGCGATTAGCCCAGATGGTAAGTATCTCGCTAGCGCGGGGGAGGACCTTGCTATCAATCTCTGGGATTTGGGATCCGGCAAGCGAATCAAAAAAATGACGGGCCACAACGCATCAGTGTACTCTTTATCGTTCAGCGCAGAGTCCTCAATGCTTGTCAGCGGGGGTGCAGACTGGACGGTGCGATGCTGGGACGTCAAAGGCGCTGGCGGTCAATCGAAACCACGAGAAAATGGAATGGATGAAAGTTCAGGGCTGCGTGGTGAGGAGGACGCAGGCAGTGAAACGTGCGTGTCAGAATTCGTCGTAAGGTCGTCAGTTGATTTATTCGCATCGGCTGCAGTTCCGACTTGCTTGCCACTTTCCCAACGAAGCGAACGCCCATAAACCAAGTTCACTTCACGCCACGCAATCTCTGCCTTGTGGCAGGTAGCTATCTTGCTCCAGAATTGAGATAATTTGTCTTGGGTGCCCCCTGTTCTTGCAACCTCAGGTGTTGTCGACCAGTGTCAATCCTATGATCTCCATAGGTTACCACACTTACCCCCTATGAGTACTCAGAGACTGTTTTCATTATCATACATATTGTACGTTGTATCCTGTCGTTAAATCGAATGTGAATTGCGACGAGCCTTTCTGGGAAAATATGCCTGTCTTGCTGTCGTCGAGCAAGCGATCGGATCGAATATATCATATAGGTCACGTGACCGATGGATGTCACTTGGCACATGGAAGTCGCTCATAACTCAAGTACTCACCAAGTACTGCCACTCAAGATACCTGAGCCCCGACTTACCTTTCTCCACTCGCTGGTCCCCCATTCGACGGTCGGAATCAGCTTGTTTTTCAGATGGATGCAATGGAAGAAGATCCCATAGTGGCCACTAGTTCTTCATTCCCTGAAGGTATGCTCGATGAACCTGAGGGCACACCGAGTTATGCGACACCACCAAGTTATGTGCCCCCTCCTTGTACGCCACCGTCGCGGATTTCCGTAGACATCCATCCACTGATTCTTTTCCCCCGTATTTCCCCCATTCCACATCCATGCGTCTTTAGCGGCACCGATATCCACCAGCGCGCGCGAATTTCGAGACGTCCAAGTCAAAGTGCACATCAGGAGACCGGAAAGAGACTCTTGGGCGTACCTTGGACGTGCCCTCGTCTCTCAGGAGATGACAGGCCAGTCGTCCCGCGTTGGTACGAGCCCGTGTCTGCATGCGCGCCCATGCATCATGCTTATCACCAGTCCATTATCCCCAGTGGTCCGCTCCATGACTTCCGGCAAGGTGATGGTGTCGTTTGGCGAGGTGCGTGACACCCCTTTCTCCCCTCTCGCCCTCGTTCCATCGCCTTATCGAGCGCGTGCGTTCAGTTGTCGGACCTGCAAGCAGAGAAGCGCGGCAATTTTGTCGTCATCGGTTGTGTCGAAGGCGCTCGCGTCGTGTCGTGGTCGTTGAACGTACGTTGGTTTGTTCGTCACGATATGTTCGTGTTGGCGTGTGTGTATGTGTATCTAACTGGGAATGTGCACACGTCAGGCTTTGAATAACTCGGACACACTTCGTTTGCTTGCGAGCATCGAGCTTGCGTGCTACAGGTGCAGAATCGCTCTCATCGATCCCCGAAACCATGCCAAGTCGCGCAGGCGCATCGAGCGCGTTATCAAGGACGACAGACGCAAGAGACACAAACGGCGTAAAGATCAAGATGCCATGATCGACGCTTTCTCCAAGCAAAATCTTGAAGAAGGTGATATGGAACCGAATTCGTGACGCTCACCCATGTCGAAGGGTTAAATGGCACCAACCTAGAACGTTCAAGGACTTTTTGTTATCTGGATTTCGACTCTGCACTCTTCACGGGTTGTACCAGGTTGTACCCAGTTGTTGCATTACTTATCAACCGTCCATTGTAGCGATCACACTTCCAACCCTCGACGACGGTGTCCTATTATTTGTGTTCCTTGATGCATCCGGATATGTGAACCAGTTTTATGAATGCAATGACTGCTGAACGTTGAACGTTGAACTCCATTGCCGAACGCAAATGCTAATTAACTAGGTAAAAGTTGTGGAATTACAGGAGCGCTCGTTCAACTGACGAAAATAAGTGGTCTCCAAGTTCAACACGAAATATAAATACTCTGAATATCCGGCAATTTTTTCACTAAAGATAACTATTTGTCATGAAATCAAAGTGGTGCATACCAACGTCGTGGAAGCACAAAGTGTTCAGTATACTTTCTAGAAGCGCAATCGAAAGTACTACTGCAGGGGAGGATGGGAAGTGGACTGTTGTAGGTCATCTATGCCTTGCCCAGATGCGTAGGCAAGACTGGAAGATGATAGTGCCGTCGCTGACGACATTGGCCTTGGTTCTGTCTGCATTGCCATAGGTCGCTCCGTGTATTGGGGGGGAAGTTCAACGACCGTAGGCACAACTTCGGGGATTTCATCTTCAGCGTCGGTATGAACGATGAAGCGAGTGGGAGTATAGTTACTCGTCATCCCTGCCATCGCAGCTTTCCTGCGACCGCTCGATGACATGGATGCGGACACGGACGAATTAGTAAGGTCACCCAGTGCCACAAGACCTCCACCGTGTGAATTCGATGGAGAATGCAGTAACTCCCCATAGGGTGGATCTGATGAGCGAGCTGAGGGATCTGTGGATGAAGAATCATGGTACGGCGAGCCAAACCCTGACCCAGGAGCAGAGGGTGAGCCGGGTGAAAGGAGGGGAGCCAGGCGACTGCCGGAATCGGAATGGAAGGGGTATGGATGAACTGGGGGGTGTTGGAAGTTGTCATGATCAGTACCAGAATCCATGTCCAACGATGCCGGACGACGCTTCTGCGCAAGCCCGCCCTGCCAACCTCTGCGGCGACGACGATTTAGGTACCAAACTGCAAGTAAGATGGCCGCAACGCCAAGTCCTGCTCCCACTGCTGCTCCGACAACGGTACCTGTGGCAACACCGGTCGATGCATTAGATGGCAGGGGAGAAGTATTCGATGAAGTCGGCGAACGATTCTGACTTGTGGTAGAGGACGGCGAGTCCGAGTTGAGACAGTTGTCGACATTGGAATCGGCGACGGTCAGCGTGTCAGAAGACCCGCCTGAGCGACCTTGTGCATCCGTCATTGAGAAAATAATGGTGGTTCCAGCTGCAACGTCGACGGCCTTCCATGTAAAGTTTGACCCTGATGAAGGAGACTGGACAGTGAACGATTCTCCGCCCGGAATGAGTCCCTAGATGTGTAGGTCTTAGCAACGAGTCCAAGAGTGAAATATCCAACAGGACTGACGGTAACCGTAACAGGGAGGGTGGCCCCATCATATTGGGTGAATGGGTAAGGGCTAATGTGAGGTGAGTTCCCCGAATATAAAGGATGAAAGCTGTGGATAATATACCTGCATTGTTGTAGCGAAGATGGAAGACTGAAAGTATATGCAAGAGTAGGGCTATAGAACTGACAAGAAACACCCCCGACTGGAAGTCCCACAGTCGACAGGTTGGATGTCCCTCCAGTTCCAAAACCAGTTGCGTCGGACATGGTCACTACAAACTTGGTTTGGTTGTAGAATGGAAAGGGCGAGATTTGGTATGCGCCCTGATTGTTAGTAAACGCTGATGAAGGTACATTCACGGTCATCGGAACGTCGAAAGCCTTGCGATATGGACTGAGGGAAATGTCAACATCACTGAGATGGACGACTCACGGGCGTCAACATGATTTGGAAGGGTGCCTGACCCCCTACGGTTCACGCATATCAGTACAAATTCGCCAGAAGACTCAAACAGGCTGGCTCACCTGTCCAGGAGATATTTAGAGAGCCGCATTGGGTTGGGGCCGACCCGACAGTTACGCTGAATGCTAGCGCTCCAGAAAGGTATAAAGCAAGGGAGAAGAACCCAGGTATAAGAGAAGAACGCATACTCAAAAAAATGGGCGACAGCTTGGCAAGAAAACGAAAAAGCCAATAGCTTCAACTCGAAAAAGATAGTAAGAACAGTCAAAGGTCGAATTTTTGTGCGAGAGGAAGGAAACGCTGCGTGTGTGCCTGTCTTTCTACTAGCCATCGCAATTATTAGTCAGCAAACTTGACGACGCATCATATATACCCATCATCGTCAACGAGGCGATACACACATGGTTTAAATTTAAGGATCAAGTGGGATCGGACCTCCTTTCCGACCGTCGACGTACCTGGCCGGGAGGTCACCTGCCCCGACAAAATTACCATGGTCTATAGCGAGCAATGGTCTGTTCAATACATAGCAACTTATCAAACGAGAGATCAGACAGGCCGGTGGTTTCAAATATCCTTAAGCGAGCGGGGAGACAATAAATGAGTCTCCGCACCAATCTTGCGGGACTTTCCGTGCACTGACTGTGGGGCACGGGACTGCTATCCTCGCCGTCAACAGCGTCAAGAAGACCCGCGTCAAGGTGAGTTTACCCATCGTTCTCGCCCATGGCACCCAACTATGCGCGTTGCGATATGCATATTGAAAATTGCATGCGAGTCGATCCCGATGCCGGGTGGATGAGTTGGGCAGAGCTGGATGTGGCCTGGGCTCCTTGACTCGTAACTGACTACTTTTCGTTCGCAGATAAAAGATGGGTTTCGCACACAACAACGGTTCGTAGTCGACCTACTGCTGAGTACCTCGCCGTAGCCTGATTCGGCGGCTATGTTCTAGTTCTCCACGGTAACCACTTCCGCAAGGATTGGCAGCGCCGCGTGCGCACCTGGTTCAATCAACCCGGTCGCAAGGTTCGCAGACGTACAGCTCGCAAGACCAAGGCCGCCAAGCTTGGTGTCCGCCCCCTCACACTCCTCCGCCCCGCTGTCCGTGGTCAGACTGTTCGCTACAACCGAAAGCTCCGTGAAGGCCGTGGATTCACATTGGCAGAGCTCAAAGAGGCGGGTATCAACCGCAAAGAGGCACGCGGCGTTGGTGTCGTCGTAGACCACCGGAGGAAAAACCTGAGCGAGGAGGGCAAGGCTCTTAATGTCGAACGACTCAAGGCCTACAAAGCCCGGCTCATCGTCTTTCCCAGAAAGTCCTCCAAGCCGAAGAAGGGCGACTCTACTGTAAGCGTTCATGCTGTAGGGCTTGGATCCAAACAGCTAATCATGGCATCGTGGCATCAGGGCGACGATCTCCAGGCTGAGACGACACGGGCTGCTCTTCCCCTTCCTGATCCATATGCCCACGAGCCTCCCCGCAAGATTACGGACGATGAACGGTCGTTCGAAGCGTACAGAACCCTTCGCATCGCCCGCGCCAATTCCCGATACGAAGGTAAGCGCAAGTTGCGGGCTGCAAAGGTATGCCAAATTCCACCCAGTCACTTGGCAGCACTCGAACCACCTTTGTCATGCAGAAGGAGGAAGAGGAGGCAAACAAAAAGAAGTAAAATGTATACTTTATGTTATGCACCTCCATATCACGCTTTCTCCCTGTACACTCCCAAAATCCGAGCGCATTTCAGCTGGGTTCGGAATGTCACATCCAGGATATGTCTCGAGCAATATGTCGATCATGAATACGTTTTAATCTTAAGGCATGCAAGCCATTCAATGTAAGGATATATTAAGTGGCTCCGTAGTGTCGCCTCGAAAGATAGATATGCAATGCAACATGGAACCACTCAATCAGTTCACCTTCTTGACCACCGCCTCCTGAATTTCTTTATCTGCGACCACACCGATAAGGCGAACTTGATCTGCGACCGCCTTCAGAACATTTAGCACTTCTCCGTTGCCCTTGATGAAACCGAATTCAGCGTAGACGAGTCCCTGTTCCTGGGCGTATTGTTTCACGAATACACTTGCTTCACGCAAGTTGTGACGCGGAAGACGAGGAAAGAGATGATGAGTGACCTGGAGGTGGAGGCCACCATGGACAAAGGAAAGATACGAAGGACATATGACGTCGGTTGTCGTTCTGAGCTGGCGATGGGGGAACGACTCCGTAGGACCGAGGTCTGCCGTGGACATGGAGAAATGCGAAAGTACAATCTACAAAGAGTGGCTGTAGTGAGCGGAGTGGAATCTCATGGACGGCCCTACGCACCTGGACATGGAGAGGACTGGTGACTACGTGTGAGACGACAAGGTAGATGAACGCATTGGTCCACGACCCGCAGCCCTTGAGCACCGCACCAAACCAACACCAAAAGAAGGCGACGCCAATGACCTCTAGCCACCATGACCATCTTCCGCCCCTGGCTTTGCGGGTGTCAAACGCCTTTCGGAACAAGAAGCCATAAGCGTTTGCGTAAAGGTTGAACCTGCCAAAAGCAAGGAGGACGTAGAAGAGCTTGTGTTGGAAAGAGACGAGGAAGGCCGAGAAACGATCAAAGAGCATGGTACGTTTGTAGTATGAAGACCATAACGACTTGAAGAATGCTGTTGAGATGGCTATGAATGGTAGATGCTCGATATCGGGGTCACTGGGAGAATATGAACGAGAAGAGAACGAGCAGGAAGGATGGGACTCACTGGGAAGGGTGGTTGGTGACAACTGACGACGCAAGATTGAGCCAAGGCATAGAAGAGCAGGAAGGACTCACGATGATGCACGTTATGATTCTAGAGAAAGGGTGGGGGATATCAACTGGCAGAGCCGAGGAACAGAACAAATACTCACATCGACCCACCAGCCTACGCTGAGGCCGCCAATAAAGTCCGCGATTAAGATGCCAATGAGACGATCTATGGTCCAGTGGTGCGTCACGCCCATGTGACCGAGGTCGTGAACGGTGAAGACGAGTTGGTGCCAGAGCAAGCCGAGGCAAACGGCACTGGCGATGAGCCAACCGTGTTTGTACGCGTAGGCTGAGCAAGCTGCCAAGAGCAGGTACCTGGCGATTTCTGGACCATATCCAGCGAGGTAACGGGTCCTGTAGAGTCCGGCTTCGATGATGCGCTGATGCAGCTCCTTGTAAGCAGCAGAATGGCGGGCTTGCACTTTGAGGGACAAATTGGAGGGGGGAGGAAGCAGGGTAGAGAGGGAGGGACCGCCTGCATCGTGGAGGAGAGGACTATCTTTGTGGACAAGAAGGATCTCGGATGACAAGTTTGAAGGAGATGCGATTGGACGCGCCTCGTTGTGCCAGGCAAGAGAGCCGTCTGGGGACAGTTTGCGGACCCAGCCGGACATGATTGGGGGAAGGAGGGGGTCCCAGGTGTGGGGAGTGGTATCAATGGTACCGACGGCATACTTTCTGATGGTGCGGATAGTGTCTTCTGAGTGGTACGCGTCAATCTCGTCGGCAGCGTCGCGTCCGACGAAGTGAAGGATTGCGAGTGCGCCACCGGGGTGAGCAGAGAGCCAGGAATGGGGTATACGGAGGAGCAGGTCGCGGTACACGACGAGGGTGTCGCCGGTGACAATGTGGGCAGCGACGTCGTCGCGGGACCAGAGCCTCTGTACGAGTCCCATCACGGTTCAAAGATGGAGGCGTGGCTCCAAAGTCGGTGTTGTCCGTATAAATAGCGCCTATATAGAGTCACTGCGCACAGTCATTTCTCCTAGAAACCGCTCCCCTCGTCCTCCACGCCCGCCCGCCCGCCGTCGTCAACAGCCCCGACGCCTTCCGTACAGATACCTTGGCGTGGGAACGACGATCACGATGACTGGCAGGTTTCCCCCTGCTGGCGGTAGTTCCGCGAATAAGCCACCACCATCATCAACATCAAAGCCCCTCCCCTACCACCACCAGCCACAGATTCATCATCCTCAGCTCGCCCGCCACAGATCCCGTCATAGGTCATATTCGGACCCCTTCTCGGATCCACTCCACCAGTCCAAGCCCGTCCCTCGATTGCCGCCCGAACCGCCGCCGAAATTCCCTCACCGTCCAAAGATGGCGTCAACAAATAAGCAGCTCCCTCGCGACGACATCATCGAGGCTGTCAGAGACACCGTACAGGTCAAATCTTCAGAACAGCCCTCTCGCTCCAGGATTGGTCGCAGTCAGACCGTCGTCAGGTTCGTCTCCTTTTTCTCCCTGCCAGCAGAAAATCTCATTCTCTGCTCCTCTGTCAGTAATCAGCCAACTGGGCCTCCCCGCACCCACGGCCGTCGCTCGATGTCTCAGGATTCCGTCCTCCGCGCCGCTAATGTCTTGGAAAAAGGCAAGACCAAGCCTCGTGGCAAGAAATCTGCCCACGCAGACGTCATAGACAGACTCGACTTCAGTGGTGTAGGACCTAGTACGTCCCTTTTCTGACCCCTTCTCCTCTCCCTCATCCTAGTTCCCATCCAGTGTTCCATCACGACGGTCCCTTCGATGCTTGCGCACCTTCTCGCAACCGCCATCGTACCAAGGCACCAATGCTCGCCTGGAGCAGTCCTCCAGGCGAAGATGCCATTGCCCCCAGCGACTCCCCCTACCCTTCTCCAGACGTCTACAGAGGGGCATTTTCTAATGATCCCCCAAAGAAGAAGGTAGATGCTATTGCAGAGGCTTGGGGGATCCACGAGCCCGAACCCTTCGAAGAATTCTTTGCTGGCGGAGGGACTGCTCGACGTGACGGGGATACCCCGTCCAACTCTATCTATGCTGGCAGGGAGGGACATGGCTCTCGACATACCACACCCCAACACTCTATTGGGAAGCGTTCAAAGGACGGTCGTGACCTTCGAGAAGTCTACAGAGAATATCTCGACGATGACAAGCAGCATCAGGCACGGGACAAGGATCGCGGCGACAGAGAAAATCGTCGTCTAGGCCGACGTGGCGCTTTACCTCCTCCACAGCCAATCTTGGTCCCGGATGCACACGATCCTCTCCATCATTCTGACATAGAAACCGGCCCTGGATCCCCCTCGGGAGTCCCGAAACGCACCAGGTCCCTCATGCAACGCATCAGGAAGATGCGTGATTCTCCGAACGTTCCCGTCAGTTATGATCTCACCGAGCAACCACCCTCACCACCACTAGGGGACCAGTACCGGCCCACCCATCGTCCGCAGAACTCCTTGTTTGGTCGTTTTGGAGGTAATGGTGTTAGTACGGATCGCCGCGGCAACTTGAAGGAGAACACGTCTCCGGTGGCAGACAACTATGAAACTTATGTGTACATTGATGATCCACGAAGGGAGAAGCAGCTCCCAGCGACGCCTACTGCTCCAGTGGCAGCCCGCACAATATCTGGAGAAGACAGATACGGAGAATATGATGCGCCTAGGTCCCCCGGGACTGGTGCCGCCCTTGGCCGCAAGACGAGTTTGTTGAAGAAAGTGAAAGATGCTGTCAGGGGGCCGAGATAGGCACTTCTCGCTTCAGAGTATACCACCTTTACTTGTTCTTTTCTGTTCTTTTATCCCTTCCCTGCCATTCTACTCCAAGATCGAGTCCCGTTTTTTCCAACACTTGTTTTCTCTTCTTACTTAATGCACAACAGTCAGCTGGCAATGTAACGCCGCTCCCTTCTCCATATTTATCACTTTGAGACTCGTCCCCGTTTCCTTCCATCACTTCCATGCTTCCTGTATTCATCCTAGTGTCCTATTATCTACATATACCCACCCACCCCCTTCGAAGGTTGTATGTAGGTCTATACATTGTGATGTTGATCTAATACTGTAACGCACTCGTATTCTTGCTGAGCGAACCTTTTTGAGCTAAATCTATATGACTCTGCTGTTGAATCCCGTCTCATCTAAAATCTTTTTCACGTCTTCTATCCTCACCTCTTCTCTGTGGAATATCCCGGCAGCCAGAGCGGACTCTACATTGGTTTCCTTGAACACCTCTACAAAGTGCTCTTTGGCTCCTGCTCCGCTGCTGGCTACCACCGGAATCGATACCGCATTTTTCACCAACCGAATCAAATCGCGGTCAAAACCAAGACCTGTTCCATCCCGGTCGATGCTGTTGAGCAATATCTCACCTGCCCCGAGTTTCTGTGCGCCTCGAGCTAACTCCACGGCCGACACGGGACGTGTTTCTCGTCCTCCGGAGACGGTGCATTGATACCACCAAGCCTTATCACCCTGATCAGGACCATCGCCCCGCCCGTGGACGAGCTCGCCTCTATAAGACCCGTCATATGTCGCAGGATCCACATACACTCGCTTCGGATCAATCGAGACCACGACGGCTTGGCTGCCATACACCCTCGATATGGTCTCGATTGCGCTAGTACCATCAGCAACGTTATTCGCTGCTCGCAGCTTCTCGACCGCGTAAACGGCTTCGGAGCCTATGCTAACTTTGTCTGCGCCAGCGCGGAAGTATGTCCCAGCGACCTCGACAGCGGAGCGTTTGGTACCGTCAGGATCGATGGTATCTTTGATACCACCCCCGATCGTGAGAGGAACAAAGATTTTCTCGGCAGCAACGCGAACGACAGAAAGCATCGGCTGATCGTGGAGAGGAGAGTGACGGAATGAGGTGATGTTGAGAAGGCAAAGTTCGTCCGCTCCGGATGTGTAATATTTATCCGCGAGTGCGACTGGCTTCCCGAGATTGCGGACTGCACCAGCTGTCCTGACTGTGGTAGGATCCGATGGCGACATTTTCTCGCGGACGTCATACTGATCCCCTTTTGTGACGACGAGGTCGCCGTCATCGTTCGCACGGACGTCCATGCATGCGATGATACGCTTCGTGAATCCATCCTTCGACTTTGGGGGACGCGGTACGCGGAAGGGGAATGGAGAAATAAGTGAACGTCCTTTGCGGGACTGTTCTATCCATTCCTTTAAGATGCGGAGGCCCGCTGGGCCTGACTTTTCGGGGTGAAATTGGGTAGCAAATATGTTTCGGTTTCGCACGGTGGATATAAAGACCTCCTGGCCATATTGAGTGGTGGAGTGGGCCCACTCGGCAGCAGGAGTGGAGGGGTCGTATTTGGCACAGTATGAGTGAACGAAATAATAGTGTGAGTTGGGCGAGACGCCCTCGAGGGCCATGGGATCGGAGGAGTCGAGACAGTCCGCTGAATTCCAACCCATGTGTGGGACCGCCTTATCTGTATCGTCGAAACGGACGACCGGGCACGGTATCGTGCCTAGTCCCTGGATGCCAGGGGACTCGGCGGAAGATTGAAAAAGGACCTGCATGCCGATACATATGCCAAAGTATGGTTTCCCAGATTCGAGGTATTTCTGAAGGGGCTGGAACAGACCGTGATCATGCAGGGACTGGATAGCGGTGTGGAAGGCGCCTTGTCCGGGAAATATGAGAGCCTATGAGACATAATGGGATCACATCAGTGCTTTCAGAGGGGCAGATGTCGATTTCCTACTGGTGTATCTGGGATGGCATGCAACTCGGCAAAGTCATTCGCATTTCTGATCCACTTGTAATCTGAGTAGCCTAGCTTTGTGAGCGAGTTTGCGAGGCTCTGGACGTTGCCGGCGCCGTGGTCGAGAAGGAAGAGACGCATGATCGGATCAGCGCCGATCAATTCGGACTAAGACTTGATCACTGGCACTGAGCCTGCGGTCGTGAATAAAAAGCTGTCACAAGATGGACCGTTTCTATTTTCATCACTCTCCCAACATGGTCCCTCAGCCCATCGCGATCCCCTCAGCCTCCCCCCGCGTCGTCGCCGCGTCCACTTCCCCTCTTCCCGACAGCAGACTTCGTCACCGCGACTCCGTCAAGATCCTCAACGTTGTTAGACAGCCAAAAGTCCTCCACCCTGTTGACAATGAGGACCTGAGGCTCCTCATTCTCGAAAATATCAGCCAAGAGGCCGTCAGTTACTTCACATCCCAAGGCTTTCACGTCGATCACTATTCTACCGCTTTCTCAGAAGCCGAGCTTCTGGAAAAAATCCCTCATTATCATGCCATCGGCATACGCAGCAAGACTCGCATTACCGAGAAAGTCATCAAGGCTGCAACAAAGGTATGCATCATCTTTTTCGCCACGTCCTCCTTCTCACCCCTGCGTTCACCTTTAGCTCCTCGTCATCGGATGCTTTTGCATCGGGACCAATCAGGTCGACCTAGACACGGCAGCCAAGGCTGGCATACCTGTCTTCAACTCTCCTTTCTCCAACTCCAGATCCGTCGCGGAGCTAGTCATCTCCGAGGTTATCGCACTCTCACGACAGTGGGCGCAACGTTCCAATGAGATGCACGCAGGCATCTGGAACAAGCAGTCCAAGGGATGCTGGGAAATTCGCGGAAAGACGCTGGGAATCGTGGGATACGGTCACATCGGTGCACAACTGTCCGTACTCGCTGAGGCCTTTGGTATGCGCGTCATCTTTTACGATGTCGTCAACATCATGCCTCTCGGCTCTGCCCGCCAAGTCGAAACCCTTGCCATGCTCCTCGCAGAAGCCGATTTCGTCACTCTTCACGTTCCCGAGCTTCCCGATACCATCAACATGATCTCCAAGCAGGAGTTCCAACAAATGAAGCAAGGTTCTTATCTTATCAACAACGCACGGGGTCGTGTAGTTGACATTCCCGCCCTGATCGATGCTCTCACATCCAACCACCTCGCCGGCGCTGCGCTGGACGTATTCCCCGCTGAACCAGGATCGAATGGTGCTCCTTTCGATGACCAGATCAATTCATGGGCCACTGCCCTTCGGAGCATCCCAAATGTGATCCTCACCCCCCACATCGGCGGTTCCACAGAAGAGGCTCAGCGCATGATCGGGGAAGAGGTCTCTCAGGCACTGACACGTTATCTCAACTACGGCTCTACTTTTGGGGCAGTCAATTTCCCCGAGGTCGACTTGCGCGCCATTACTGCAGATCAAGGCAACAATGTCCGCGTATGTTACGTCCACACCAACCAACCTGGTGTCCTCAGACAAGTCAACGATATCCTCTCCCCGTACAACGTCGAGAAGCAGTTCTCTGACTCAAAAAGCGATATTGCTTACCTGTTGGCTGACATCGCCGATGTCAGTCCTTCGGATGTTAATAGACTCAGGGAGGCCATCAGGCAGACCAGCGCCAACATTCTGACGCGTCTCTTGGTGTAATAATACACCAGTGATGACGGGACGTCACCGAGGATCACCATTGCCACTCAACTGGCCCTTTTTTCTATGGATGTAATGCTATACTAAATGGATGTACTCTTAGCTAAACATTTAAAAGAACACCAGGATTGGTATGGTAGCAGTAGTTCCCATACCAAACCTACAAAACAGATAGAATCCATTGATTCCACGATTCACCTTACATCACTTGCTCCCAGAGACTATGGACAACCTATCATAACATCTTTCTTGGGACTCGGTATGCTCAGCTTTCTTCCTCAGGATCTCCTATCCCACTGGACAGGATAGCAAAAGTGGTCTCCATTTCAGGAAGACATGGTGAATCGTAAATCTTACACGTCCGTGTGTTTCCGCGAGCCTTCTTGAGCTGCAGGCTGATAGAGAATGAGCAACTGGGAAGAAGAAGAAATAGCTGCTGACCGAGTAGTAGAAGCATGGGCCATAATGTTGCCTCCAATGGGTTTCTTCTCATTCGCAGCATAAGGACCGGCAGACGCATCAGGGTTTGACATGACTTGATTCGTGACGAGGACAGCGATGCCGAACTGGATCATGTACATAAGCTACACTTCGCACAAACGGAAGGGAGAACCAACCTCATCAGCTAGCCGTTGAAGTGTGCGGAGGAACTTTCCGAGATGATTCTGGCGCGCAGAGAGCTCTCCGCGACCACTGAAGTCGGTTCTGTAGAGAGCAGTGCAAGAATCAACAATAAGCAGGCAGAACCTGGAATCCTTCATCAGCAATCGGAACTGAGCACGCTGGATCCCTATGGCACCTTGACTCTGCCATGAGGGCACTGGCGCTAGTGAGCAGGCTGAACTGATGGTCCGCATTATATGCGCGAGCATACGCCACATTGTCTAATACTTCTTCTCCGTTAAGTCCATACCTCTCAGCGACGGCGAGCAGACGAGCGGGACGGAAAGTCCCCTCGGTATCGATATACAAGCATTTACCCTCCCCACCTCCCATACTCACGGGCAGCTGACACGTTACCGAGAGCGTATGACACAGCTGAGACTTTCCTGTCCTGAATTCACCAAACAATTCCGTTATGGCGCCGGTCTCGATGCCACCTGTATGCGAATCAGAAGGTTGATTAGACAGTGCCAATTAAGTGTTCACACACCACCCAGCAGAGCATCCAGCTGTTTGGAGCCGGTGGTGATGTGAACCAGTTCGGAACGACGGGCATGCACCTCTGTTGCACTCTGGAAGCCGAGTGGAACGATTTTCTGGGCTAGTTTCGTAATGTAATTCACAGGATCGGATCAAGCTGAGGCAGCCTAGTACTTACCCTCACCAAGAATCTTCTCCGCCTTGGCGTCTGAAATGCCTTTAATAGCCATGAGGTTCTTCTTGGGCGTGAAGGCGACGGCTTCGACGGTGTGAAGACCGGCATCTGCGAGTTTCTTGATATCGTTGGCGTGTATCCCAGCTTCCTCTAGTTTTGCAACAAGGAGAGGGCCTGAGAGGGAGTAATCTTCTTGTGGCCCCTCATTTTGTGATGGCTGAGCTTCAGGTTGAGACATGGCCGTTAGAATTGGGACAGCGAGGCAAAGTGCAATGAGGACGCGTCCATCACGTGGTTGGGTGGACGCGCGGCACGTGATCGAGATAAATGACAGTACTACGTTAAATGGTAGCAGAACCAACCGCCTCCTCCTCTTCTGCAGGGGGCCCAGCTGGCCATGCGGCCTGTTTCCTGCCCAGTTTCGACTCTAGCAGTGCGACGGCAGGAAGATCTAATATTACCCTTCGCCACTTGACAATGTCATACACGGTCACCTCGTCGACGTGCCTGAACTCAATCCCTCGTAAATTTCGTCCAGCGCGTCGGATGGCGGGATCCACTTGGGGTAAGCCAGATATAAACAGCGTCCCGGTTCTCCATCCGAGGGTTTGAAGCCGATTCTTGAGCGTGATCGTCTTGTGGCAGTACCACTTCAGACGTGGCACAATACCCAGTCTCTGTTCTTTGAACTTCGTCGACAGTGCCACCCTCATTCCCATCTCAAGAACCTTGCGGTTGAGCTTCGTACTGAAATCGCGCGGCTTTGGGCCGAAGGCGACGCCTCCCCCGCGAAGCATAGGACTCTGCCCATCTCCCAGACGTGCTTTCCCGGTGCCTTTCTGAGGCCGAATTTTCCTCCCAGAACCTCGGACCTCCCCTCGTGTCTTGGTATTGGCGCTCCCTTGGCGGAGAGAATCTAAATGGTGCACGGCACAAAGGTGCAGGATGTCGTGTCGGATTGGATGGTTGAATACAGCTGGGTCAAGCGCGACTGCTTTGTCTCTCTCCTTCTTTCTTTGAAGGGACGACAATGTCAGGTAAACTGGTGCTACGGTATCGATGGCTAGCGCAGCGTTAGCGGGGGAACATGTTGGTCAAGTAAGACAAACGAAAGACCTTTGCATTCCTGTTCATGGGTCGGTACGGCTGAAGCGAACGTCCGTACTAGACTTGGGATGATCTGCAGGCCTCGCGTTGCTCGTGCGCTCTTCAGGACCGGTGGACCACTTGCTTGGCGGGCCCCTTGCCAGAAGGCTGAAAACATCACCGCGACTGCTTAGTGGAGCAGAAAAGAGAACACAAGCCGAAATTACCATAGTTGGATCGTGGGAACCCTTTACCATCGCCACAGTCGTACTAGTGTGTGTGGTCACCACAAGCAAAGACCAGCAACACTCGAACCAACTCAGAGTGGGTAAGTTTGTCATTTCATTCTCTGTCCGTTCCTGGGAGTCGAGCATGCTAGCGTGGCGAAGTTTCGGTCGAAAGCGTAGGGAAATGTGGTGGATGCAACTTGCGTTCCTTGGATGACGGCTCGGTGACTCTATCGAATGATACTGATCCCACTCTTTGCAGATCGCCCTCAATATCGGCACCCCCAAAATGTCAACACCAAAGGCCGTTCAAACTTTCGGTAAAAAGAAGGTCCGTACTATGGAGGCCACCATGTTGCAGTTGCATTTACCTCGCGTACCCTGTAGACTGCTACTGCAGTAGCATATGCAAAGGAGGGCCGTGGCCTCATCCGTATTAACGGGTCTCCCATCAACCTTGTCCAACCCGAAATACTTCGCTTCAAGATCTACGAGCCGGTTCTCATCGCAGGAGAAGAATCCTTTGCGCCTCTTGACATCCGAGTGCGTGTCAAGGGTGGAGGACACACCTCGCAGGTGTATGCCATCCGTCAAGCTATTGCCAAAGCCGTTGTTGCGTACTACTCCAAATACATCGATGCATACAGCGCTATGGAACTAAAGAAAAAGTTGGTTGCGTACGACCGTACGTTGCTGATCGCGGATCCCAGACGGATGGAACCGAAGAAGTTTGGTGGTGCTGGTGCCCGTGCTCGCAGGCAGAAGAGGTGTGTCCACATCCACGTTCCCGCATGGTTTCTCCGGCTCGTTTACTCACAGATTCTCAAAGTTACCGGTGAAGATCAATTGTACTCTTCTGGTGTCATCATTATATTGCACTTTTGTCTCCATTTTATGTCATGATAGTATCCATGCAATAAAATGTATGAGCAATGGATGAGTGAGTTGTCGGGTGTGTTCGGCAATGACCGAAGGACCGTAAGACCAAGTCACGTGTCAAAGAAAGATGTTGTCGATCTTAGCCACCTCGTAATGCGACCGAACCCAACATGGACCTCTCGGAACCCTCCTTATCGCAACCCAGCACTCAGCAACGGAGCATCCTCGTCAGTGGAGAGGGAAAGCCATTGAAAATCAACCTGCAGGCTGTCGAGCTCGAGGGTCGACCGAAGCTAGTGAGAACTTTGAAGGTAGGCCAAGCTCGCCGTAAATTGCTCCCTCCTCTGGTTACATCTTCTTCGCCTAGGGTTCCGGTGCGCTCGTCGTCAGCAACGCCAAGGAGGCTGCAATAATCCTAGTCGACTCTGCAACAGAAAGTGGCAAACGCCTCATCCGCACATGGGGCCATGATGATAGCAAAGTAGTGCTTGAGCACACTTGGGTCAGGGCATCCGCGAACATTGGTAGACCTTTACTCGAGGCCGATAATTGGGGAGGCTCCATGACGGTGGACGATGGGAAGCCTGTCACTATTGACGGTGTTGTAGTGGACGAGGATGAACTCGAAGAAGTAGAGGCACTGGTCACAAAGTCAGTCATTGCATTTTTTTCACAACATCTTCTACTGATCCACGTTACAAGAAGTCCGCTACCGACACCTAGGGTGACTCCAGTGGATCCCACGTCTCAGCGGTCCGAGATCACTACCGAACCCTTGGACGTCACCCGATCGGCGTCCAGGCCTAGTACATCTACACCTAATGTCACAGAACAGTTACCACTAGGACTTCCATTAGCACAATCAGCCGTAGTTAATCCAACCCCTCCGGATCAAACGAGGATACCGATGAACCCGCACAACGACATACGGCCACAACAAAGCCCTCCACCTCCAACCGCTACACAACCGTTACCCTACTTGCAGTCTACCATGTCCCTGCAACGCCCTCAGTCTCAGAATACACCCGCGTTCTCCCCATTTACTCCACAACACCCACATCCCTCCTCTCAGTCCCAAATGATGCCAACCCAACCATCTCCGCACGCTGGCTTTCCTCCTTCCCAACTGCAGATAGCTCACGCTCCCATCCTACCTCATGCTCCGCTGCCTTCTTCTCAGCCTCCGGTGACCCAGCCGGCATCCAATATGGATGCCATTGGTGGCGCAAACCTCCAGAATCCGAATTTTGCTACAATAATGACTATAATGGAAGTCGTCCGTCACATGGATCAGTCTAGTTGGTTTGGCCAAAACCAGTTACCACCTTCGCAATTTTCGCAGCCACCAACCAATTTCAATGCCTCTACATTCCCTATGCAACCACCAGCTACATCCGGACCTACACCTTCAGCTTCTCCCTTTCAACCAACTGGGAGGCTTGAGTCTCCGGGAGTCGTTATGTCTGTTCCCAGCTCTCAGGACTACCTCAGTGATGCTACTTCCTCTTCCTGGAAGCATGGATCTGGCAGAAAAGTGTCTGAGAGTCTCTCTGCGACACGAAAATCTCGCGTCAAACCTACTCGTCGTCCCTCAGACGAGATGTCAGCCCCATTAACATCCCGCAAGCGTCCTTCTACCGTCAAGCCCGCTAATCCTCCGAAGCGGCCGCGTAAAGGCAAAGAGAGAGCAACCTCACCTTATTCCTCCGAGCATTCCGAAGCTGATGAATCTATGGCCATTTCCGAAAGCTCGTTTCCGACAAACACTCCTAATTCTCCACCTGAACAACCACTTAACATAGTTTCCCATAAAAAACGCGGAGAGATCTTTTTGTGCGAGTCTGGGCAACCACTTCGGTTCTTTGTACAAGTAGATCTTCATGGTCGGCACGCGGTGGTCGCAAACATCAAGGTTTGTGGCTCAACGTCTTTCTTTGAAAGCTCGATGCTGATGATTTCGTTTCAATAGAGAAACAAGGGGAAAATCGTCAATAATATTGCAGACTCTGATTACTTGATCCTATCTCCTCGTTCGGACACCTTTCAGGGTCTTCTTAACGAGGCTACTGCTCTCGGGAAGTCTCCCATCTTGGCTGCCTTTGTGGCGGACTGCGTCGAGGAGAATGCTCTACTGGATGAAGCAGACTATATCCTGGACTCCGTTGCCAAAGTTAAACCTGCAAAACGAGGCCGTCAGAGTGTTTTCTCTATGCAGATCGAGACTTCGGAAACGTTTTCTCCACAGACCAAACGAGCAAAGCCTAGATCTTCTCCGGCCACCGGCGAGGGTAAGAGGTCTAAGGGGACTCCTTTAAAGTCTTTGACGCGTAATAATTCAAAGAAAAAGCTGATGTCTACTCCGTCTAAACCTACCGTTGAAGCAAGGGAGGTTTCACCAGAATCACGCTCCCCGACGCCCCCTCCTGCATCAGCCCGCCAAGAAATGAGGAATGGAAGATACCTCTTCACTCGCAGGGAAGATGAATATACCCTCTGCCTTGCGAAGCACCACCTGAATCTCGACCCTACGATAACCAACAATGGATTGGTGTGCAAATTATATCAGAAGGTAATGCCATCCATGGTATATGGAGGCATATTTAATTCACGCTCTCACTAGATGCCCCATCATACCGCTGCATCTTGGGCAGCTCACATTGATCAGAAGCTCAAGGGTGCAGTTGAAGACGTCCGGAAGCGGGCTAACATTGCGAAACGCAAACATGATAGTGAAGCCACAACTCGGAATTTATCTCAAGGGCTCGTAAATGAAGGCACGTCTTCCCAGAGTAACTTGGGCTCTGGCGAGACGAACGGTGATGTATCCATGCATCCAAGCGAAGCATCTCAAGAGAGCTTGGAGCGGCAAGATTTCGAGGTTATCACAAAGTTCTTTGCCTCGGGTGGAGGTGAGGATGATAATGATGAGCGTGTGTGGCAGGAGTTGGAGAATCATGTACGTATATGCTATAGTACTCTGAACTTTTCAGCTAACCTGTCGCATCACAGTGTCCATGTAGGTCGTCTAAGTCATGGCCTGAGTATTATGCCGCCCACCAGCAGGAGGTGTATACCCGTATCGAGGAAATGATGAACGAGTAGACTGGAGACGAGATTAAGCTTGGTCACTATGTCGGGGTTGCCCACCTATTGCATTATTTTCGTACTTTGGCAGCTATTTTGATATTAATGAAGCAACCCCGACTGACAATGTGGATGATTCATGTCAGACAAGCATAGCAATCTATTCGGAGTGCTGTGTTTTGTGACGTACATCCCCTCACTCTGTTGAGGATGGAGATGGATCAAGACCAGGTTTGTGAAATATTGGTCGAGTCTTGAAAAACTTCTTCCGCTTCTCTTCCTTACTCTCTTCTGTGGCCCCTACTATTTGTCCAGCATAGTCGAACGTGGCCATAGCTCCACCAACCACCGCACAGGAACCGACAGCTATAGGGAGGGAGCGTGCTATGAGAGAGCATGGGTGAGCATGAAGGTAGGAATGGTGCACTACGACGTACTTCGAATGCCTGCCAGGAACCCGGCTGCACATCCGCCAGCAAGCCCGTTGAGTGCATCGTCCGTCTCTCGCTGATTCGCAACCATGGCTTCAGTGAATGCAAAGGCAGCGCCCATTACGGCTGTTCAAACATAGTCTGCAAAATATCAAAACAGGAAAGGCTGAGACAACTAACCGAACGTTCCAATAGTGCCTCCAGTGCGGGTCAGGAAACCTGCGGCACCAGCCGAGTGTGAAGCCAGCGCATTCTGCACAGCGCTGACGAAGGCTCCAACTGCACCTGCCTGAAGACCAGTAGTGGTTGCGCAAGACAGAGGTGCTTTGGGCTCGTATGCGTCCTGAACGGGTTCCGATGTGGCCATGTGAGTTGATGAAGAAAGCTCCGATTCTGGTTCACTCGTCGTAAAACGCGCTCTTTCCTTTTTCGGTTCCGATCGTACCGACTCGACCACAACCAACAAAGTATGTCCATCGCAGCTGAGGCGTTTACGCTCAGTAAGACTTTCGACGTTTGTATATCCAGGACTCTCTGTAGTGGCACCCGACTAAACTAGAATAGCTTGATTTCCTAGGCTCGACCCACTCGTTTGCTCACTTCCCTTGGGATGCTCTATCTCTACGCACACTATGGGAGGGCGATAGGAATAAGCCTGAGCTACAGGAGGACTGGAAGCAGATGATAGACCATTGGGCAGGAACCATCGTTGTTGGTGGCTCCGACGCCATCGCCGTCGTTTCGCTGAGCCGTCCAAGCAATGGCTTCTGCGTGAAAGTGGCACATGACGGCAGCCAAGTTGTGTTCGGTGATCGTTCGCAGTCGTTTCCCGGTTGACACTCCGCCTCACAGGACCCATTTCGTGCGGTCGCATGGGCATTATCAAATGAATCGCCCTTTGACCCTTGGATAGTCTGTTCGCGAGGGCGTATGCTCTACGTGCTCAACCCTAAGGAAAAGAGTGTTGTCGGGCAACTCAGGGGCCACGGCGGGGTAAGACGTGCAGTAGATTTGCGATGCTGTTTGCGTTATTTGACCATTCTGCCCAGGAAATCACTGCGATCGCAGTCCATCCTTCTTTTCCGTATCTAGTGTGCACATGTTCGAGGGACTTTTCAGCGAGAATATATGATCTGACGATGACGCCGTGCAAAATTCCCAGAAACCCACATTGGCCTCCTTCACAAGCGCCTAGTCTCGGTGGTGCTGCGCACGGTTTACAATCAAGCGAGCCTGAAGGCGTTGGGATCGGACGTTGTGTGGTCGTCTTATGCGGCGGGCCGTCTGGTGGACACAACGCTGCAGTGCTAAATGCAGTAGGTAGTATCAGAAAACCAAGCTGTGTTCGCTCACTACAGCCTAGTCGTTCCACCCAACCCATCCGTTGTTGGCAACTTGTGGAGTATGGCTATATCCTTCCGTGATCTATCCTTCTAAAGTTTGTTTAAGCTCGACCGGGCTGTCAAGATCTGGTTTTTACCAAGGATGAGCGTCGACGAGATGGCTCGCGAAGATAAGCCGCTCTTCAGTTCGACGCGCATTCATCAGGCGAGGATCACTTCGGTGAATTGGTGAGACACTAACACTACAATCAGACGAAGGGCAGCATGTCGACACCTTACATAGGTTGAACCTTGATGTCCTTGCAACACACAGTGCGCCAGCGTTGATGCGCCGCAACGGGAAGAAGGAGAATGTATACTATGAGGACGGAACAATCGCGATCTGGAGCTGGCTTGGTTTTAACCGCTTCTTCCAACCGCCGAAGCCATCGAGAGTAATGAGGGGTTGTGCATCGGTACGGATCGAGTCACTCTCAATTGTCGATATTGAATGATTAGTCTCTGCAGGACTATCAGGAAAGCTGTGAGCATTTCATTCCAGGCGGGGTTACCAAGTCTGACATGATTTCTGCAAGCCTCATTCAAATTATTATCAGTTGCACCTATAAGCCAAGATACGCGTCATATCCAGGTCGCACACACGCTCAGGAATAACTACGTGTTCGCTGTCACGCTCCCTGATCGGATACGACTTTACAATGTAACCGATTTTCAACCGCGACAATGTCCCCCCTTTCCACTTGACGAAGACAATGGAGATGGGATCAACAATCTGAGCCAAATGTATCTAGATGATGAAGGAGACGACGAAGAGCAGGTCGTTTCACCAATAGTTTCCCAGAGGCCAACCTTGGCTCCACCTCTCAGGGGGCAGGATATCATCACCCCGGGAGCCGAGGATAAGTTGCAGGCTGCAGCACTGTGTTATCAAGGGTTGTCACTCATGGCGCTGGGAGCTAAAGGGCGGGTGTGGATCTGGACGAGTGCAGTAGAGTAGACTTGTTTTACATTCGAATACCCTGAACTGTGAGCTGTGGATACACCTACACAAAGTCCTCCACGCGTATGGAGGATTACCCTTCCATAAGCTACAAACCAGTCATGATATCTTTGCGTTCGAAAAGTCGAGCTCCGGGTGAGCAGCTTGAAATTTCTTCAGTGCCTGGGAAAGCGAGGTTGTAAAGAAGCCTGTCACTACAGGAAAGGGCGTTCATACCTCCATCTTCTTTAACTCGTCTGAGGTGGGTTTGCCCATTTGCTGTAAGAAATCGGTTGAGTCTGTATTAAAGAACGGTAGAAACGAGAATACCTTCTGTTGGTTGTCGAACTTGATAGCACGAGTATTAGATCGAACAATTGGGCCGAGGGGATGAAATCATACCATCATCTTCTCGACCATTCCCCTGAAAGGACGTCAACTTTGGAGAAGACATGTATGTTCACAATACACACCTGGTCTCACCGTCAAGATCGCTCAATTTGCTGTTTTCCGGCTGGATCTTCCGGGTGTCGATCTTGGGGTGATGGGTCAGAACGTTCTCCCACCATTGCTGTGAGTTGAGTTTTTCGAGGTGGATCACGACGGACTGCTGATCCTCTAGTGCGGCCGTAAGATATGCAGGCGAAGCGACATAGCACCTCTTACCTAACGTCCAAGTGCTATCCTCGAGTTTTATCTCCTTGCAGAGTTCGCCGTCCAGAATCTTGTCTTTTCCTTTGATCCCAAGGCTGAGCTTCTTCTTTCCAATGACGATCGAGAGCTCCCTAGCGCGCGTTCCCTTTGGAACAGGAACGACGATATCTACTTCGCCTAGTTCCTGCCTCCAGGTGTATGGAAGAGCTAAGTCGCAATGATATGTATATGATTCAGATCAGAAATTTGATCCATTGAGGCTCATCCTACCAGCCTGTTCTGCCGCTTCGCGCTCCCTATCAGCCTTGTCCTTGGCTTCCTTTTCTTCCTTTGAGAGCTTGTCATATTCATCGTCGGACATGGTGATAATCAGAAGGCAAGATTATCTACACGTGACCGGTGGACTTTGTTTATGCTTGTGTATGACACCCAGCTTGGCCACCTTGCGAACTACTGAAGACCTGAGCCCCTCCGAGTCGCCCGCCATCTACTCTTGTGGTCGTGTTCGCTTCTTTTCCCAACCTGATGGAGGCAAACAACCCCTGGACTGACTTTGAAGTAAGTGGCAGTCACCAGGGATCTTTGCGTCATTTGTTAATTCCTATTAGAATTTGCGCCATACAGTCAAGCACAATACAGTCGATAAACTCAAACAAATCTTGACCGGCTTCAATGACCAGTGTCAAATATCCTTATCCAAGTCTGGAAAGAAGCAGGAACTGATTGATAGGATCGTCCACCAAGTAGACACCTGGAGGCAGACCAATAACGTCGAGAAATGGACGAGAGCTCAAGCCATCCTCTATCAGGTCCGTACTTCTGGAGTGTGAGTTGAATTCTCTTTTGTCGTCCCAGGCTAGTATGCCATCGGCCGGCGTGTGGCATCGTCATTTTAGCGGCACATACCGCAAATCTTGTCCTTCGAGTTGTGGGCATGCTGCTCATAGACCACTCTCCAGGTATACTCAGATTCGGTCAACAAGCTCGGTAGTCCAGCCCGTTCAGACGGTGACTCCCACATATGGCACTACCCCGGCATTCACTGCGACCTTGAATGGTCGTTTCGATCCATACGCGACGCCACGAGCGCCACCCCCACCAGTAAGCGCTGCAGCTGCTGCGGGTGTCTCTAAACCTGGTAAGATATGATACAGTCTTTCTGTCGCTTGTACTGAGTAGTTTCCAGCTATGCGCTTCAAACTGTCTCCTTTCTTCCTCATCGATCAGTCAGTGTCTGGAATCGTGGAGTGTCCAGGTTCAGTACACACTTACCGCGTCTTTCACGTTATTAATTACGAAACAGAGTCGACAAGTTCGACTGATCGAAAACAACAAAGCCTTACCTTCACTCTCAATAGCGAACAAACCACGAGGCTTAGTTCTACCAGGCGAGTTGATAAGTTTGCTTGGAACACCATGCGCTGATTATTCTCTAGTCCCAAATATCAGCTTCGGTTGTATTGCACTACTTCTACTTTTTATAGTTCCAACCCAACAGTTTTCAGGCCACTTGGTGGCCCTTGTCCCATTGAATTCCCACCAACATGCGAAGTGCGAGTGAATGGAACAGCACTTCAGGCCAATTTGAAGGGACTCAAAAAGAAGCCAGGCACTGCACCGCCGGCAGACCTTGGTAGAATGGTTCGAACGAATGGCCAGAATCGCGTTGAAATGGTATACGTGAATAGCCAGCAACCCGTTCAGCCAAAGGTGAGCGATTTTGCAGCGCATAAGATCGTTTTCTGACATAGCGAAAGAAATTCTATATGACAGTATTCCTTGTCGAAGTGACTACGGTCAAGCAACTGGTGGACAGGTTGAAAAAGGGAAAATACTGCCATAGCCAAGACGTCCTGGGACAAAGTGGGCCCTTTCTTTGTTCATTTCTTTAGCCATGCTCATGTCTCGTAACAGTGTTCAAGCCGTCAAACGATGACGATGAAATAGTTGCAGGTCCACAAAAAATGTCTCTGAAATGCCCAGTATGTCAGGGTGATGACAATCTTCGTGCGGGATATTGACACATGTATATTTCTACAGCTGAGCTTTGTGCGCGTTCAGACCCCGTGTAGATCAACGCTGTGTGTTCACCCACAGTGCTTTGATGCGACGTCATGGTTTTCCTGTATGGAACAAACGACTACTTGGCTTTGTCCGGTGTGCGAGAAGGTTCTCAATCCTGATGATCTAATCATTGATGGGTATGCGTCTATGTTGCTCAATATCAACCCCTTTTCGAGTTCGCCTTTCCCCATTTTCTCAGGTACTTTGACCAAATCCTGAAGGAAACTTCAGAGGACGTAGACGATGTGGTGGTCGAGAACAATGGCGAGTGGCATACAATTGATGACAAGTTTGCATCTCCAGGGTGGCGAGCAACCCATCCTGTGGTCGCATCGCAACGGTCTTCACCACCCCGAGAATCGTCGCCCGGATCTGTAGATGAAGAAGCAGATGCAAAGGCTGTCATAAAGAAACAAGTTGAGATACTCGTTTTAGATTCAGACGACGATGAAGATGAAGGCCAGGTGAAACGCGAGCTGTCGGTTTCCTACAGTATTGGGTCGAGCTCGGTTCCCAAGGCAGTTCCTCTACCTCCGATGCCGGTTGCACACCGGGATGACGTGATCGACCTTACCGCAGACTCTGAGGACGAACAACCGAGGATACAATCTTCTTCGCAGCCACAAGCACACCCTCTACGACCCTCGGTAGAGAAGCGGAAGGCGCCGTCGAGCGCGCCGTCGCCCACTGAACAAATTTGGAAGAAGTCACGAGTGGATGGCGTGATGACCAACGTCCAGTCAGTTGGCGGTGCACTTCCACCTATCTCTCCAGCAGGTGGGACACCACGGTCATCGATACCCTGTGGCACTGCAGGGCAGCTTGCTCAGACAGCGTACCCTATACCGCCGCCACTTCCATTGCGTCTCCCCCCGACGACATATGTAGCACAAGGAGGAGGAGGAGAGGGGGGATATATTTCGCCGGTCGGGGCGGACAACCACCGTGGAGGATATGAGCAATACAATGGGAATTATAATTATGCTGGTGGATTACCACGCCCTAATGTTTGGCAATAGGAGGGGAATTGATGAGACATGTATGGATAGCGGTACAGATACATAATACAGTCTGCTAATTGGTGGCATCATACGGGTGGGAGCGTGGCGATGTTCCTATTGGTGGATCCAAGCGGCGTATCGGTCGAGAGCGTGGGAATATTATTGCTCCGGAAATACCCGTCGACTGTCAAAAACGCGAACTTTTCTGGTCGTCTCTCTCATTCTTCATCACCTTCCATCCCCACTCAGCTTGCAAAAATGTCGGACGTAAAAAGGGTCAAGACTCCTCAGGAGTTCATGAGTGCGTCTCTTGCAGTCTTCCTTGCCATCCTTCTCACTCACACTTCGCAGTTGACTTCCTCATGGGTGGTGTCTCAGCTGTACGCAATCGCCTTTTTTTTTACTTGCTTTCATGCTCACTCTTTGTTTTCTAGGCCGTCGCCAAGACATCAGCTGCACCCATTGAGCGTATCAAGCTGCTAGTGCAGAACCAGGATGAGATGGTACGTTGTCTACACTGTGTCTTGCACTTCGCTCACTTGGCATTCAGATCAAGCAAGGCCGTCTTGCCACCCCGTACAAGGGTGTCACGGATGCCTTCGCTCGCACGTACAAGGAGGAGGGTCTCGTCTCGCTATGGCGTGGAAACACTGCCAACGTCATCCGTTACTTTCCTACGCAAGCTTTGAACTTTGCCTTCAGTATGCCTTATTCGATTGCTTCTTTTTTTCTCTCTAATCTTTCCCCCTCCTACAGAGGACTATTTTAAGTCGCTTTTCGGTTTTAAAAAGTCGGAGGGATACTGGAAGTGGTTCGCTGGTAACGTCGCCTCAGGTGGTGCTGCTGGCGCTTCATCGCTTCTTTTCGTGTACTCGCTCGACTACGCCCGAACCCGACTGGCCAACGATGCTAAGTCTGCCAAGGGCGGAGGAGCTCGTCAATTCAATGGCCTCTTGGATGTCTATAAGAAGACTCTTGCATCGGATGGTATTGCCGGTCTATACCGTGGCTTCGTCCCCTCGGTGGTTGGCATTATTGTTTACCGTGGTCTCTACTTTGGTGTCTATGACTCGCTTAGTATGTCATTTATTGTTTCTTTTTCTATTTGATAGGTACTAATAATCCTCTACAGAGCCTGTTGTTCTCGTGGGAGCCCTTGAGGGTTCGTTCTTGGCTTCATTCATGCTTGGATGGGGTGTCACGATTGGTGCCGGTCTTGCTTCCTACCCTCTCGATACTATTCGGTTGGTGTTTCTCCTTGATTAGTTCATGCATATTTTTGACCTTGTTCACAGTCGTCGTATGATGATGACTTCGGGTGCTGGCGTTCACTACAAGTCGATGTTTGATGCTGGCTCGCAGATCATTGCCAAGGAGGGCACCAAATCGCTGTTCAAGGGTGCTGGTGCCAACATTCTCCGTGGCGTTGCTGGTGCAGGTGTATTGTCGCTATATGACAAGCTCCAGCAGGTCATGTTCGGCAAGGTCTACTCGGGTGGATCTGGTTAAATTGTTGCGTTGGATGTTTCCTGGGCTTTGGCTCTGTCCTCTCCTTTTATCCTGCGGTACCACATATCTCGATAGACTTGTTTTTATTCCCCTATTCCATTGGCGTTGCCATTAGAGTATGCACAAATCTACATGCTCTTGCACGAGTAGGATTTCTACCGTCGTACAGCGAATATGGTTTGAGTCTTCAAGTCGATGTGTGGTACAATTATTGCGGTAATGTCGTCACTCGTCAACCTCGCAGTGCCATCCTCATGAGATGCTTTCAAATCTGGTCAGTTAGGCGTAGCAGCCATCGCGTTCAGTTCCTCCACAACCGGCGGCGCAGCTTCGCAAAGTCTGCGCAGTTCGTCTTACGTCCATACCAGCAATCCTGTCTGGACGCTTGTCATGCCGCGCTGCGTGCAGGAACCACTCGCATCGGGGTTTCCCTACCTACAGGCGCAGGCAAAACAGCTATTTTCACCACCCTCCTTTCGCAAATACTTTCTCTGGAATCATCCCAAAGATCTGGTTCGTTGATTATCGTCAACAGCATTGAACTTGCGCGTCAGGCAGCCGCCCAAGCAAAACGGACTTACCCCAATTGGACCGTCGAACTCGAACAAGGTGTTAGCCATCGGGCAAGCGGGCAAGCAGATGTGTGAGTGCTGGTCATCATTCGTCGGATCTCACCAGCGAGATTATGCAGGACTGTGGCGACGTACCAGACGCTCCTCCAGCCACAGCGACTGGCGAAGTTTCAACCGGAGAACTTAAAAGCGGTCATTGTGGACGAGGCACATCATGCTGCGGCCCCTTCGTACGCCGTCACTCACCTTGCACTGACGTGTGATATCGATATGACTCCCTAGCTATCGTCGAATACTCTCTCATTTTCATGCTGACATCAAGAACCCCGATCCACACTCCGTATCACCCTCCATACCGTGCCCCATCCCCATTATTGGGTTTTCTGCTACGTTCAGCCGTCATGACGGTCTTGCACTCGGCTCGGTATTCGAGGAAATTGTCTATCACCGCGATTTCCTTGACATGATCAAGGAGCAATGGCAAGCCCATCTGTATCCTGCGCATGCAACTCATCTAAATCTGTGGACAGGTTATGTGACGTGCGATACACATCGGTCAAAGCAAGTATCGATTTGCAAGGCGTCACTATTAACTCTAGGACAGGAGACTTCAATGCCTCTAGTCTCGCTTATATCATCAACACCGAGACCGTCAATAGCCTTGTTGTGCAAGCATGGTTGGACCGCGCGTGTACGTGTCTCGAGAGCCAGGACTAATAGTACTTATTCACCTGAGCATCCATCCCAACAGCTGATCGCAAGTCGACGCTGGTGTTTTGCGTTAACCTGGCTCATGTCAGACAGCTCACGGCAACTTTTCGAGAGTTCGGAGTTGACGCTCGCCACCTACACTCCAATACACCAGCAAATGAACGCCGAACGTTGATCACAGATTTCAAGGCTGGACGGTATCCAGTGCTAGTCAATTGTGGTATGTCGCACGAACTTCCGTAGCAATATGATTCAGTGGAATACTAATATGGTTTATAGCAATCTTGACGGAAGGCGCGGATATTCCGAACGTGGATTGTATTGTTATCTGCCGTCCCACGCGGTCCCGGAATGTTTATGCACAAATGGTACTTTCCACGTGCTTTTTGCTTAATTTTAATAAATTTCTGGCTCCTCGTTATAGATTGGCAGAGGCATGCGACAGTCTCCAGAAAGTGGAAAAGTTGATTGCCGCATCATTGACTTCGTAGACTCGACTTCTCGTATTTCTGGTATCGTCTCAATTCCAACCCTCCTTGGTCTGGATCCTGGTGAAGCTATTGACGGTCAGTATTGATCTATTATCCATTTGTCACCGAATGTTCATCGTTGAGATAGATGCTAGCATCGCCAATCTGAGAGCTAAAGTGGAATCCATGTGTTCTTGCGACATGAACAAGCTCCCGGTTGAATCAGATTACTACGATACCATACCTGAACCAACTTTCGTCACTTACCTTGACTACGACGATCCCCTTGCGATGGTTGACAGCTTTTCTGGGGCACCTCACATTTCGAAGCTGAGCCCAAACGCATGGGTCGGGTGTGGTTCAAATATCCACGTGCTTGAATGTCTCGGGAAGGGCTATGTACGGGTTGAACCTAATCCCGAAGGCGAAGGTGATCACTCACTACACAACGTCGGGGTCGAGAGCACTGATCAAGGATGCAGGGTGCTTCCGAGCTACGTACACCGAGGCGACTATGCACTTTTCTTCGGCCAGACAGTTGAAGGTGTCTCCTTTCATGCGGAAGCGGTTAATATCGACCGCGAACACGCTGTCGGACGCACTGAGGGCTTGCGATACTTATGCGACACAGAAAGTGCTCCGTGGACCGCTGGCTTTAGGGTGCGGATCCTCGTGGACGTTCGACAAACTAGCTGACTTGTAATAGTTTGCTTCGCGGTGCTAGGTGGCGACGCGCTCCGGCCACAGAGAACCAAAAGATGTTCATAAAGAAGAGGATAGGGAAACGTGCAACGGATCAATCAAGCGTTGTAGATGCCACAGAAAATCTTACGAAAGGGGAGGCTGCCAACATCATCACGCGTCTGAAGCACGGAGCTCAGGTATTACCCTTCCTCTTTTCCAGATCTTCCTGGTACTAATAATCACTCAGGCATATTACGAGAAAAAGTTGAAGGTGGACCGCAAGGAATCACGACTCGCAGAGAAAGAGAGACTGCGGATAGCCCAAAGCACAGTGCGGGTCGGCCCTCTGGATCAATGTTGATATATTAGAAATCAGATAATAGCGTAATGATATAGTCATGTGAGCTTCAGAGAGGATAATGATGGTGACACCGCCTGCGGACTCTGCAAAGTCAGAATTGCTGCCTTCTGAGCGATATCGAAAGCCCTCGATAAAGCCGACGGACTATTGAACGTATGAGGGTCCCGAGCGATAATGGCTAGTAGCGCCCCGACGAGCGAGTCTCCGGCCCCAGTGGTATTTAACGCCGCATCTCGTATTATTGGGAGAGGAGAGAAGTGCTGGACAACCACCATCTCATCCGAAGTCGGGGAGGGGGCAACGATGCATCGACGATGTGGGTCGCTGCGTTGTGCTGCCCAGGCACTTGCTTCTGATCGATTGAGTCGCATCACGACCAGCACACCCAGTTTCCCACACTTGACCACGATATGTTGAAAGAAAGGCAAGAGACGGATGGCCATCTGGACGACGCCTCTGTCGGCTGTGAATGACAACGTACCCAGGTCTGGTGCCGTGTCTATAACCTTTTTCTTCGTGAACTGCACCAAGTCGGTGCGGAATTGAGACCCCAACCCGAAACTATCAATTACACTCCACCAACGTTCGTGAGAGGTGAGGCCGGATGAGTTAAGGGCATTTTGATACATTTGGGCAAGTTCGACCAAGTTCGGCGAGACGAATGATAACACCGATCGGGTAGACCTCGTGAGGTTTGCGGCTATTGCAGGGAAAATACGCGAGGCCTTCACGGCTGAGGTTGGTTCACTGGTCTGGGTTGACAAGAAAGAACGAAACTGGATGAAGGTGAGACTTACAAGAATGCTGGTCATACTAGGTCAGTAAAAGAACTTCCAAAAACCAAATAACATACTCTGAATGTCCAGCCTCAGACACTCCGTCACAACACTGGTCAATACATCCGAGGAGATATTGCCGTCAAGGGCAAGCAGCCGAGGGTGGTGGTCACGGATGATCGCAAGCATCTGTGACAGTTAGTGGGCAAACCACGAACGTCTGATAGAGGTCGTGCTTACATGATCGGCTTCCCATGCGTGTGGAAGGTCCATGTCCGAGATACCGCACTGTAGCTCGCCGCGCGAATCAAGAAGTAGATTGCAAACGGCGCTCTGTCGGCCAGGAACGGACACCAATCCGTCTGTTCGCATTCCGAGTGACTGGATCATGGAACTGATCATTTTGCCAAATTCATCGTCACCAATCGGGGCGATAAGTAGTGTCGCATTATCGCTCCCGGTTGATCCAGATATCACCCTATGGGCTGCCTCGGCAATGTTGCGGGCTACACCACCTAGGGATACAGACACCGTTCCGGGAAAGGTGCTTTTTTGATCAGGGCTGACGAGCATCTCGGCTTTCGAAGTGATGTCCACTGCGGCGCATCCGACGACAACTACTGTTGCTTTCTGGTCAACAGGAGTTACATCGTCCCTCGCCGCACTCTTAGAGCCATACTGGATCGGCTCAGATTTTGGAATGTGTGATAAAGGACTCGCATAGAGATTACCGCCAAGATACTGGTGTACCCATTAGAATAATGAGTAGGTTCCGTATGCAACTCACATTTTCCCCGTTCCCGGATTCATTTGCAGTCTTGGCATATTCCACAGCGATTTGTCCTCCTGATGTCTCGTAGCATATATCTCGAGACAAGCAAGGAGAGTCACTCACCAACGAGGGCGGTGTTTTGGACTAGGGCAACATCTAACGAGAACGATAAATACCAACCTCCTAGAATGACTGGGATACTTGGCTTACTACTCTCCAAGGACTTGCCATCCGTGAGCTCTCCAACACGCCTAAGAATCCACGGTGTTACTTCATTCCCCGACCTTGATGCACCGGTCTCCTCCGACTCCCTTAGAGCAGTTTCGATAGCTCCTTGCAACAAAGCAGCATGGGCTTCGTGCTTCTTTGGGATAGGAACGGCAAATAGTACACCATTCGACATCCCGAGCTGGCTCTGTATGTCTGTTGATTGACAATTACCAGACAGTTCAACGTGCGCTGAACGATGTCCTCACGAAGAATCTTGGCAGCAGTCTCTGGGTTATCAATACTCCACGGGGACTTTAATGCCAGTGCCTGCCTCAGCATCGTGACCATGTATATTATGACCCTTGACAAACCTTGAAACCACTTTTACGTGTGTAGAAAGCGGGAAAGTCATTCGACTCAGCGTATGATATAACAGGTACGCCGAGGGTTTCCTGCTGCGAGTAAAGACCTGGTAAGGATATCCCAGTGCTGTGAGACGCACGAGATATTCGAGAGTCCTGTAAATGAACATTGTTACCGAAGATAAACGATATTAATATATCATATTTTCACGTACCTCCCGATGTCCAGGATCGACTTGACTCCAGCTGAAACCAAACCCACAGGACAACGAGTAAGCTCGTGTAAATCGGCCGAGACATCCATGGCTACCAGGGACGTTAAAATCAATTGACGGGGGAGGTGTGCAGGACGAAACGTACATGTCTCTCCCCCGCGATGCACACCACCAAGGCTGTAAATGCATGAGTGCCAGAACTGATTGCACCTGCGTCCTTCTCACCCTCCAGTAGCGAATATCTGATGATGCAGTGAGCCAAGTGCACCAAAATCCGACATCGAAACTCATGCCTTGATGCCCGCCAGCGCAGCAAATATCAGTGTTGAGCTACATGTCGTACCACCGTCTCTCCTTGATGCTATAGCGGCGGCGATATCCCTTCTGGACAACTTTACTGGAACCATGCACCGACTTGCGAGTCGTTCTAGCTCAGCGGGTCGAAGACCGATTTTAACACGACCTTCTATGAGACCTATCGTGGCGGGGATACTCCCGGTGGACCTGACAATATCCTCCAGTGAGCGCGCCATTTCTAAGGAAGTGGGATATGGCATCCCATGGGTAATTATCGTGGACTCGAGAGCTACCACTGGACGGCCGTTTGCTAACGCATCCTCGACTTCTGGGTGCACGTCAATAGGGACACCGTGCGACGATGAGCGGTGAGGGAGAGAGAGCGGACGACGTCGAGTCAACCGAGAGATATGCTGGGCAAATATGGGCACACGGCGATGGCCTGTCACGAACATTTGGAGTGTCAGTGGGGGTGGAGGTCAGGCCCTCGGCTGGCAGAAACAAGGATGATGGGTTCAAGTTACGGCCAACGTGATTGAACGAATTACGTAGTAGACTTTTCTTCGCCAACAATGTCTCATCCGAACACATCGGTCGCAGCGAGAGAGGAATGGGAGGGAGGCACGTGTGTCTTGACCTACGAACCCCTCGATGTAGACGCAATCATGCGTTCGGTGAGGGACGACAGTGCTGGTGCAACAGCCGTCTTCATTGGTACCACCCGCAACTCCTTCAAAGGTATGGCCAGTCTATCGGGGTCATCATTAACATACCATGTAATACGACAGGCAGAGTAGTGACACGTTTAGAATACCAAGCGTACAGCAAGCTGGCCATTAAAACGATGGTGCAAATCCTCCAGCATGCTCATCAAGCAGCATCTCAATCAACATGCCAACCGCACTTTCACAACATCCCCTCTCTCATATCCTGCACCGTCCACCATCGCCTAGGAATCGTTCCAGTTGGCGAACCATCAATAGTCATTGCGGTATCGTCACCTCATCGCAAGGAAGCTTTCGTGGCATGCGAGCGCATACTCGAGGACGTGAAGGATAAGGCACAGATCTGGAAGAGGGAGTACTATGAAGGAATGAGGGATGAAGAGGCGGAATGGAAAGCAAATAATTGTTGATTGGGAAAGATATGCGCTGTTTGGAGAGAGCAACGCTGGTCATAAGGCATCACCTGATCGATTTATTCCACTTTCCACTTTGTGTTCACATCATCACCGTCGGGGCTAACGACGAGTTCTACAGACCACAAAAGTAGGGTGAACATGACATTTGCCCAACGCCACCATACTTGGGATGCGGGGTCCAAAACTGGAGCGTTTCAAAACATTAGCCTTGGAATTAAGAAGGAACAAAGGACGCACGCAGCAAATGCGAGTATACCATGATGAATATTAGCTGCCGGTATGTCAGCAGGAAACGCGTCAACGTCGATGTCTATCAGGTATATCAATAGTCAGCTGTGCACGGATGCAGAGATTTCCGGACTCGTACGGGTCGTCCATCCCAACCATCGGTTGTTGAGTCTTCAGACTCCCAAGCATCTGCACCGATCGTAGGAAGTATACGTGAGGCAAATTGAAGAATGGCCAGTCGGTAAAATAGCGCGATGAGCACTGGCTTTGGGAGGGTATTCGCAATGAAATTGACAAGCGTTTGAAGATGGGGAAGGATATTAGATAAAAGAGGTGCACTGTAGGGGTTGTTGAATTCACTACACGGTGTACGTGTGCGCGAGAAGCGTGACATACTATGAGGATGCCGGATCCGAGAACGATGTCTGATCGAAGCCACATAACCAGATATTATAGGCTAGGAACAAAGAGAGCATTGATGACTCTATAATGTTCGTCCGGCCGAGACGGAAGCCGATCACTGTCAAGAAGAGGAACGCGGTCAATGCTACACCTAACAGGGTAGAAGAAAGCGGTGAGGTGGCTGCAGCTGGATATGCCTGGGTGGCCAGAGATGAGTTAGGGTAAAAGGAGACAGCCGGACGACCGACCACGACTATCCACCAGGCTGCAACTACATATGCTGCCGCTGATGCAATAAGGATGCCGAACTGATAACCTTCTGCCTCATTTGCTAGCTCTTTCCCAACCTGACCGACTTTCTGCGCGAAGAGCAGGCTAGAGAGACCCTCCATGGCCACATAGATCGGTCCAGAGAATGTTAAAAATTTTCCCCACCAAGCGACTGCGGTGGCTAGTGCTGGATGAACAGATTGGGAGAAGGCATTGAAGGACACAAGAAGGAGGAAAGAATGCATGGGAACCTGCATGACCGAGAGTAACTGGGAGCCCCAAAGAAGGATGAGTGTGCCATGAATGAACCCATGTGCGGAAAGAAGAAGGGACAGCAGAAGGAAAGCGGGGGTGGAGAGTGTTGCAAGGGTCAAAGGAAGGTACAGCAGTATCTGCAGCGCGGTGGACAACCTAGAGGGATGGGTGAGGTTGGAGACGGAGGACAGAAGAAGTGCACGTACCTCGCCGCATTGGACAACGCACTCCACAATATCCAAGGACTCATCCCGCTCATCGATGGGTTCCAGGCTCTGGTCACTCGCAGACCTGGGCTACGCGCGTGTCGTCGACGTTGTAACTCGCGTTCAAGTTACGTACCGAGTCACATGCTCACCACACAGCAACTTATGACAACAAGGCATAAACATAAAATACACCAACTACACAACCTAAATCGACAGTTGTGGTGCGGTATCTCTGAGCTGCGTGGGCTTCCGCGTATTCCTCGGACCAAGAAGACCCTTCGCAGCTGCAAACTCCGTTCCACGGTTAAGGGCAGCAGGGTCAGACGGTGAAACGTAAAATCTGTCAACGATGGGTATCTGTAAAACATTCATCTTCGGAGTGATCACGACCATGTTGTTGGTTCGTATTTCCATCCAGTCAGCTAGAGTGAACGCTGAGTCTGAGTAGTCATGTCAGCATGAGTTTACGTACCTTTCTCAAAGGTTAGCGGTTCGCTGGCAATCTGACAAGGATCAGAAGACGTGAAACGTAAATCATGGGAACCAACCATGATAATGTTTTCTCGTTTGTCCGCCTTGGTCATTTTGTAGTGGCCACCTTGCATGTACTCGCTAAAGGTCGTTCCGGAGGAAAACCACTGTAAACGTTCTCAGGTCATATGAAGGATCACTCTAGAGATATCTTTTACCAGTGAAGCAGCTTCATCGTGACGAGATGAGATATATCGGGTTGCAACGACACTCTCCCCGTCGGTAACACAGAAATTCATCAGACTAGGCTGAGTATAGGTTAACTCGGTGTGCATCAACCGTAGGAGGACCATACTTCGACTATCCCCGCAAGATCAGCGTAGTTGTTGAGAGTAGAAATGGTGTCTAGCATCGCTCGTTGCAATGTTTGAGGAGTGAAAGATTTTGCTTTCGCGTCGGGTAGCTGAGAACATTCAGGGATCGTTTGGGATTGCTGTCTGGTATAGGATGCGTACCTTGGACAGAAACAAGGCAAATGCCCATTCTGAATCTACGATCGCAAGTTAGTAAGCAGGTTTCTATAACCTGGATGAACATCGTGCCGGTATTTCCCTGCACTACATTAAATATTTCATCCGATAGGTTTGCTTGCAGTTTCCGCTTGATCAAATGGAATTCCGCGATCCCGCCGTTATGCATGAACTAATTTTTTTCCCACTTTAAGTGATGCTCTCGCAGTCAGAACACGGTAGAGCTCACCATAATGTTTCCGAAAACGAAGGGATGGCAATTGTCCAGTGATAGAGAACCCTCGGTCGTCGCTCTCACATGGGCACTGGATAGATCAGAATCCAAAGAAAGGTATAGGTATCTTTAGTATCTACGCACAACACGAGGGGGGACTTGATCTTCTCTGCCAATCGTGTCAGATTGGCATTGTTCCAAGCCTGTTTTGGTATCAGTCGAGATTCACAGGATTGGTGAACTAAGTTACTGGTGTTACGGAAGTGAATATACAAGGTTGGCTTCCAAGTTCTTCGTCGTGGACGGTGTCATACCAGCCTGCGACAGGAACACTGAGCGGGGTGGTATATGATGACCGTGTCGAAACGTACCGACACCGAAACCGTCTCCATTTATAGGTCTCCGATGGTCCAAGCGTAGTCTTGAATCGAAAGCTTGGTTTATGATAGAGTGGCAAGGGCGTGTCAACAGCTATGAACGCTCGAAGACTGGTGCAGGTGCAAGTGCAGCATGGGGTGCTCACATGTGACAATTGAACAGGCGACGTGCCCTTGTAAATCACGAATCGACACATGGATGGTCTCAATGCAGGAAATGCTGGTCAAGAAACAAGAAAAGATAATGATGGCATTTCATGTCGTGTATTGACCTTGTGTTGCACAACTATCATGTCAAATTACGTCTTGTGCTCATCCGACGGATCGGGAATCGGATTCCATGTATCCGCGGACCTAAAAGTACAAGTATACACACATACTAGAGTACAGTTGCGTGGGTTCTGCCTTTCATCACTTGAATTCAACGGGCCTCTGTGCAGGGTCCCCACCCGCCTCATCATATACGAGTCCGGCCACGCGGAGGGCAAGATCTGTGCAATCAAATGCGTCTTTGATCCTTGGACCAGAACAGAACTCTTACCGACAGCCTGATCCGTCCCTCCTGCTTCCGCATACACCCTGACCACGTCCTCCGTACCACTCGGTCGAACGAACGAACGACCACCCGCCGTCTTTTGTACAAGTTGATCAATTTTTGCTTGAAGACCGGGAGGTCGCACCAAACGGCGCTCCGCATCTTCCGTGACAAAGGCATTCCTGTCTCCCACTTTGACTTTAACCAATCGGTTTGGAAGATCCGAGTACAACTTATCCCATTCGCCCACAGTGTACGACATGCGGTAGAGCGCAGCCTCGACAAGGAGCATGTCAGAAAGTGCATCGCCGACAGTCTGGTTAATGACATCAATCACGTCTTTCAAACAATCAAGTGCGGTCGCTTGCGTAGCCGTGGTTGTTTCGTGAGAGGCAATCCTACGTTGAGCAGATGACGAGAACAAGACAGTTCCATGGCCGTTGGCTTCAAAATATACTCCGATGTCGTATCTTTCAGCCGCGGCGTGATGCAAATGCTTGACCCCAGTCGGTACACATGTCACAGGAAGCCTCTGCGTAGAGTTGAATTTCAGATGGCTCCACTGCAACGTAGTCTCGTACCTCTGACAAGTATTTGGTGGAACTTCCGTTTGCGTACGCCGTCTGGACGACACCGACTTTGATCTTCTCTTTGGTATCTCCGAGACCAGCATCCTTGACAAGTTTGACGATAAAGCTGGCCACCAACGTGGTAATCTTGTCCCCATCGAGCATGTGGAACTTCCCACTATCATCCAAGTAGTAATAGATCAGGCGATCAGCATCACCATCCACACTACATCCGCGCTCCCCGGGTCTCAACTGCGACGCAACCGATGGTGGTAACTTTTGGTTGACTTTGACATAGTCGGCACCGCATTCCTTATTAAGCTCCTCTGCATTCTCGATGGACGTGTTTTGCAACTTGAGAGTCAGAGACTTGCCAAGGAAGTCATTGAGCGTTTTCGCAGCTGGAGCACCAACGCCGTTTGCACAATCTATCAACAGGTGGGCCGAGGTATTTCTGTCCGCCTGTAGGATAAGTTAGCCATTGAGTGCACATGATCAAAGGTAGAGACGAACAATAAGTTTTCTAAAGGCACTGCTGAGCTTGACATAGTAACCTTGTATTAATTTATCCACGTTCCACTCTCGCGTTGTGGTATTGATGGTGTCTACCAAGTAGTGGAGGATCGGCGTTGTAGTAATACCGGCATCCGTGGCGACGGCACCCATAGCAGCGAGACCTTTACGGAGTGCCGAAACGAGCTTCGGACCAGACGCGCGCGTATCGCGCGCATATACGACCCTGGCTGGCGCGTCTAGTGGTATTTGCTTGGATTGAACAAAGTCCCCAAGAATTGCGAGAAACGCATCGGGTGATGACGCATTTGCGAAGTCGGTAGCATGCGATTCCCAAGAGGTGTCTAGCATTTCGCCACGAGGGTCAACAAGCTTGACACCGTTGTCCTGAGCGAGAGCTGAGATTGAGAGATATCATGACAGTCGAAAGAAGTATTAAACGTACTTCCGCTGGGTTGTGCGACGCAGTGATCATCACGCCGATGATCTTACTATCGCACGACATGCTCCTCAAAGCTGCTAGAATCCCAACCTTGAATAGAACGGATTCAAGCTTGTTCCCCCTAGATTCCGTTCCAATGAGATCTAAGTGAGGTGATAGCTACTTTGCACATACAATGTTCTGAAACCTGCGGTTCCATATGAGAACTTATCACCTTGTTTTATCGGATGTTCCTCCAATCCCCTTCTAAGCTCGCGTTCGAAATCAGAAAGTGCAGGCATACTGAGGTTGAAACAATTTGCAGTGCCACCGAGTCCGAGTTATCTACGGTTCACGTGATTTGCAAATCACACTGCGGTTGTGATGTAATCACCATTACATACATACGTACGCCCAACTACCATGCCAGCCAAGTCAACCGCCCAGACTCTACTAGAAAAGGCGGACAAGAAGGCCAACTCGTCAACAGGATGGTTTTCTTCGTCATCCACGAAATACGAGGAAGCTGGTGATCTTTATCAGCAGGCTGCCAATGCCTTCAAACTTGACAAACAGTTCAGAGATGCAGGTGATGCATTCGCGAGGGAAGCCGAGTGCAGAGAAAAGTGCAAAGAAACGAACGAAGCCGCAAATGCCTGGTGGAACGCCGCCAAAGCCTTCAAGCGCGGGTATCCTGACTGTATATCTACCCTTACCCCTTCACATGATTTAAACACTGAATTCGCATCGGGCAGTGGCAATCCAGGCTCTGTCCCAGACAATTACCAATTTGACGAGCTCTGGTCGATTCCGACAAGCCGCGGATAGAGAGAAGGAGATTGGACAGATATATCAGCACGAGCTCAACGACATTCGGAGAGCTTGCGAGAGCCTTGAGCGAGCAGGGGACTGGTACTCTCAGGAGGATGCCACTGCGTTCGTACTCTTGTATTTGAGGTGAACGTGTACTGATGGATTGTAGTACTGCGAATGCATGCTACAAAGATGCTGCGGACCTCCATGCTGAACTAGAGGATTATCCTCGAGCTATTCAGCGCTATGAGCAGGTCGCAGACCAGTCGCTCACATCTGCTCTCACGAAATACAACGTCAAGGAATACTGGCTAAAGGCATGTCTCTGCGCGTTGGCCATGAAGGTAAGCGTGACACATACGGCTGAGTTGTTTAAGTAACGCCGTTTAGGACTCTATCACTGCCAAACGAAACATACAAAAGTACATGTCACAGGACCCTACATTTGCATCTACGCGGGAGTGCAAATTCGTCAACGCAATCATCGACGCTATCCAGGCCGACGATCAACAGGCATTCACAGGGTGTGTCGTCGAATATGATAAGATCAGCAAGCTGGATGGTTGGAAGACGACGATCCTGCTGAAGATAAAGAATACTATTGAGGGAGATCCCGTCATTCTCTAAGCCGTAGAACTTGGACGCTGTAGATGGGGATTGATCCGTATGACTGTTACATATTGGTACTTTGATTCCAAGTCACCAAGCACTAATCAGGTTTCTGACTAGTCTCCCTCGGGCAACTCCTAGGTACTAGTAGAAAGATAGCGACGTTCTTACTATTCTGCATCTTCCACCGTTCCACGTATTCCCGAGTCATGTGACTATGTACGACCAAGTTCCTGAGTACATATTGCAACTTGTCTACACTGAACACTTCATGACGATTCACTGGGCTCTACGATTCCTCCATTTTTTATACGCTGTATCCATGACTATCGCTGCGTGGACAAAGAGACGTCAACGCTGGCAGCCTCAGCCATTAACAGCCCAACGTAGCAAAATCCCAAAGCACCTGTGTCTAAATCTTGTTGCGGGCAACGATATGCTTGCGGAAGAAACGGAGAATGCGTTCCTTCAATGCATTCAAAGTGTGGCCATGTGGTGTCGAACGTTGAGTATTGAGACACTCACTGTCTACGACTACCACGGTATGCGTATTTGCTACTCGAGTGGAAAATTCTAAACGCCGCAGTATTCCAGGTATCCTTTATAGATGTTCTACGAATACATATCGACGTGTCTTTGTCGTAAATGAGATCCTGGAGGATAGCTGCGAGTCAGAGGTCGAGTATCCTCTAACGCCACCACTTTCGGAGTCGTCTGGTTCGAGGTCCCACACACCTGAACGTGCGACGTTCCCTGCAGAATTAAACGTTATCACTATGGTGCATTCGTCTCATGTTCGAAAGCGTAGAAATGTCGCTGTTCGTAGACGACCAAAAAGTACGTTTCATTCCTTCCGTGTACCTGATCGTGTCCTGATAGAAGTTGGGCAAAGATGCAACCTCTGCATCCAATTTGATGCTGCGCATAGTATCACGTGCTTCCGGAAAACCCGCCATTGCCTCAGCTACCCGCGTTTTACTGCAAGATTGTGTTGCTTCAGCGTCAGACGATGCAATGTCTAGTCGATTTCGGTATAATTTGACTACATCAGGGCTGGCCATGATGCTAGAAGGTTTGACTCGACAACCATCATCTTTATATTGATGTTCTGAAATTCCGAAAGCTGGTTTACCACCACCTGACTTCATGATAATCCACCACGTAGGTGGCATGAAGATGCCACACCCCCCTCTAGAGCTCCATGGCTTTCCACCATGGCAAATTACGCTCACCGAATTCCAGTGCGTATGGTTCGCTTATTCTTTCCCTGGGCCCTACCTGACAAAGTTCAGCCATACCCATCCAGATAAAGGTCCAGGATTCAATTTTTCTGGTTCGGAATCGCTGACTCCCGAGTTAATATCTGAGACTGCCTTCTGTCGCGCATTGGATGAATATGCTGGGGCCCAGTTCCGGCTAGGCAGGTAGCTACTTGACTTGCTACTTTCGGTGCACCACGTCCACAATCCAACTTCTTCTGCTGCTAGTAGTGCACTACAAAACGCACACAGCAATGTAGCCCGCATCATGATAACACACAAGATAAATTATGTAATCGACTTATTAGGTTTTTCCATACTTTCCCTCGGCAGTTCGGCGTGGGCGACATCCGCTGACTGTTTTACTGAGTCGGAGGTTCGGAGGGACGAATATGCCGGCTAAGGATGTCATTGGTCCCAACTTCCCGTGGACCTTCGGATCACCGGCCGCCAACTGATGCAGATGGGTTAGTGTGCCACGTTGATCACTGCAATTCCGCGCCATTTAATACCGGTATAGATTATTATTCACCGGATTCCTTTGAGTCAGACAGATATTATCAGAGTTGATCCGAGCCTACTCGCATAAATACACCCTTAACTTCAAAGTCCTCTACTGATAGATCTCATCCGCCATTTCTGCCGTCATGTCTCCCGCACCTGTCGTTGATGATTTCCAACCGTCAAGCGTTGTTTCGGCGAAAAATTCGCCACTAAAGACGATGAAGAGGCTTATCGTCTGTTGTGATGGGTAAATAATGATACCAATGGCAGTCGGCTGAAACCAGCAATCTGACGACATTATTGCAGAACATGGCAAGACGGGGTCGTCGTAAAAGAACGTTGGAGGTATACCAAT